>CANYCX010952767.1:0-10660 GCA_948193385.1 Breynia disticha f. nivosa | reverse complement strand
GTACCAAACCGAATTTCCCGAATATCCGAACTGTTTTGTACCGAAAATTGGTACAAGACGGGACGGAGATTTTATTTTAACAAAACAAAACGGATCTTTCAAAATGAAAATCCCCGAAATTTGGGACGGGACAAAGATTTACATATCTCCGATCCGAACTGTACCGTGAGCAGCCCTAGATGTGATATGACTTACAGCTATTTGACTTGAAATGAATAAACATTAGAAAAACAAACCCATTACCAACAACCTCTTGGTTCAGTGGTAATGGAGGCTGAACTTGGTAGGGCGGACCACGGTTCGATCCCCCGCAACGTCGATTGGAAGGGAAATGAACCTTAACCTCCAACTCTTTCCCGAACCGGATTAGTCTCGGCCCAATGGATCGAGGATACCGGGGCTTGACCAAAAAAAAGAAAAACAAACCCATTCAATATTCAAAACTCTACTTTTGTTCTGCTTGTCAAATTTCAAGCCTTTACAATCCCTCAATTAATTATCGACCTTTCGGCACCGCCACAGAATGAGTTCCGCAAAATTTTGACGCTATAATGTAATTTGTAAATATATGTTTATAATATAAGATAAAAATATAATTTTGATAATATTTATATTATAAATAATAATATTTAATAAAAATAACATGATACAATTATAATAAGTCGAATACAAATCGAGAGTTTTGAACTTATATCTTCAAATCATGACATGCATCTTTCGTATGGAGTATGGACACATTAACTTTGATATTCCTTTTCTCTCTTGCGTATGGACACATGTTAACTTCGGTATTCCTTTTCTTTTTTTTTATTATTTATTTTTTTGAAATGTTTCAAAAAGTCATCTTCTTCTTTTATATGACATTTACTTAATTTTACCCTTAAAATTGATTTTATGACTAAATTTGTGTAGGTGGATAACCATAACTCATTTTACCACCATCTTTGGAACTAGTTACGCCTAAATAAACACTAATAGTGTTTACAATTTTTCCTAGTTTTTGGAACAATTTGAAAATACAACACCATAAATTTTGAAAGCAATAATAAAAATTAGAGATGAACTCAAAGTAGACTTAAATTTTATACAAAAAAAAAAATAAACAACACTAAAATTATGTTTCATTAAATTGTCTCAGCTCTGTATGTATAAGCTTATATAATTATTAATTTATAATACTAATGGGACCTATATTTACATAAGAGTTTATTCAAAATATATTATCTTGACATAAAAAATTTGCTTTTCAACTAATCGAAGTGAGAACGGAAAAAGAATTATTCTCTTATGCTCCATTTGTTTGGTAAAAAAAATTTAAAAAACATATTTTTTATGTTTTTAAATTTTATTTTTTAAAATTATATTTTTTGCTATTTCATAATTATATATTTAAAAATATAATAAAAAATATAATTTTATATTTTAAATAAAAAATATTTTCTTTAAAAATAGGTCAAAATAATAATTATTTGTCAGTCAATGAAAAATTATATTTTTGGTCGTTGTTTGGTCAAATCAATATAAAAAGTCAACCAGAGCTTTTGGTTTATGATTCCGTTGAGGGCAAGCAAGCGAAACCTTATTTGTTGGCCTACACAGAATGATTTTATATATCAATGTAAATTGATGGGTAAAAAAGTATAATTAGGATTAAAAGAATCGAGTTTAATCAATTTAGAATATTGTTTTATTGATAATAATTTTATATTTATATGGATATATTTATATTTTCATTATTTTTTATTATTATGTATGAACATTTCTATTTTAATTATACAATAGAAATATCACATAAAGGGTCATGTAATATTCTGTTGACAGTTTAATATAAGAAAAATTCAATATTTTTTAGTCAATGCCATCTAACTTGCCTCTTCAATTTCATTATGTCAGCACAAAATTCAGAATGTATGCGTATGCATAAGCATAACCACAACGTTATTATTTTTAAAAGTGATGCTATGGTACTTAAATAATGAGAAAAAAATATAAGTTTCAATTTTCCAAATGACATTTTAAATATGATTTTTTTTTTCATTTCAAGTGAAAATAAAATTTTGATGTATTTTAGCACAAATATATTTCCGTGTGATGTAACAAATTATATCATTACTTAAAGAAAGAGAAATATAATTTCTCATTAAATTAATTTCTTATTTTTTTGAAATTTATATTTATTTTAAAATTTCCTTTAAATAATTTCTTGATTATGAGAAATTTTATTTAATAAAAACAAGAAAAATCTATATAATTAAATGATTATTTCTTAATTTTTTTGAAAGATATGAGTCTCTATAGTTTTAAAAAGAATTGACAGGTAAATAAAGTATAATTTTTAATTTTTCAAATGACATTTAAAATATGGTTTTTCATTTTAAGACAAAATTAATTATTATTATGTTGCTTAAGTAAAGTAGAGCAAATATATTTCAGTGTGTTCTAAGAAAATATATCAATACTTAAGAAAAAGATTCAAAAGATTTTTTAAGTCACAATCTTTTTCTTCATTTTTTTTCCAACTGACTAATTAATTATTAACGAATTTTAATGATAAAAATAAAAACAAAAATTAAATGATTATTTCTTATTTTGTTAGAAGTTATTAGTGTGAATAGTTTTGGAAGAAGTTGACTAATAAATAAAAATTAGAAATTGTATGGAAGAAAGTATAACAAACTGACAAGAACATGATCGATATATTTTTTTAATTAGTAGCAGTTGGTTTTTTTATTCTTCTTTTAAGACTTAGAAAAATATAAATACTAAAATTCACACGGAGGATATAAGATGTGGTTGAATAGATAAATAAAACAAGACATCTACGCGGTGCAAGGCCAAGTACTCACGTAGAAAAAACCAATTTCCAGCTATACCCCTCTTAACAAACCCACACACGACAAAAGTTAATGCGAAAAGGCGTAAATAAACACAAAATCAAAGGCTATTTATGTAAGACGACGGCAACACTCGCCTATATATAATCCCACGTTCTTTTCAAATGATCTCACTTGGTTACAATAATTCATTAACTGGAGAGTTTTAACACAACAAACCGATGCAGATCGGCGCAACGCCTTCGTCTCAAAATCTCTTCTTCCAAACACGTCGTAACAGCTTCAATTGTCGCCAACAATCCACTCTCAATCCAACTATTCCTCGAAATCCCAATCCCAACTCCTTGGAATTCACTAAACACACCATTTCCAACCTCGACAAATTACTCGGAAAAGATGCCACGCTGCTAAACTCCGCCGCTGAACGGCCTATTAAGAGTGTTTCCACCAATGGATCTTTGGCAAATCGTAGTAAAGGCATGCTAGAAGCTTTAAACAAGCTCCGTGTTTGGCCTGAAATGAAAGCCGCCGAGGAAATGTCTCCTCGCCATTTAAATCGGTTACAAAGATTGTTGTCCATAAAATCCGAGTATTCTCCGAGGAATCATTTGGGCTCTAAGTGGATGGAATATCACGGTTGTAATGATTGGACTGGTCTTATTGACCCTCTTGATGAGAATTTAAGACGAGAAGTGGTCAGATATGGCGAGTTTGTTCAAGCTGCTTATCATGCTTTTCATTCTAACCCTGCCATGTCAACATCTGAGCCTCCTTTGCCTCAACACGTGGCATTACCTGATAGGAGTTATAAAGTTACAAAAAGTCTTTATGCCACGTCATCTGTTGGTTTGCCTAAATGGGTCGATGACGTGGCTCCTGATCTTGGGTGGATGACCCAACGGTCTAGTTGGATTGGTTATGTGGCCGTTTGTGACGATAAGAGGGAGATCCAACGAATGGGAAGGAGAGAGATTGTGATCTCACTACGAGGGACTTCCACGTGTATGGAGTGGGCTGAGAATGTGAGGGCCCAATTGGTTGACGTGGATGGAAAACCACAAGAACCGAACCAGTGTCAACCCAAGGTTGGTTGTGGGTTCTTGAGTTTGTATAAAACCAAAGGAACCCATGTTGAGAGTTTGGCGGAATCAGTGGTTAATGAGGTTAAAAGACTCATCGAAGAATATAAGGGTGAGACACTAAGCATTTCGGTCACAGGCCACAGCCTTGGTGCAGCCTTGGCTTTATTAGTAGCTCATGACTTGACCAAAATATCTAACCAAGTTCCACCCATTGCGGTTTTTTCTTTCGGAGGACCAAAGGTTGGTAACAAAGGATTTGCCAACCTTATTAAATCCGAAAATGTTAAGGTTTTAAGAATTGTGAACAACCAAGATGTAATTACCAGAGTCCCTGCATTGCCAATGGTGGAAGGATTAAACGACAGCATGACTTATTCACACGTTGGAACCGAGCTAAGAGTAGACACGAAAATGTCTCCTTATTTGAAGCCGAATGCTGACGTGGCATGCTGCCACGACTTGGAGGCGTACCTGCACTTGGTTGACGGGTTCATGGCGTCTAATTGTCCATTTAGAGCAAATGCGAAGAGGAGTTTAGTTAAGTTGCTTAATGACCAAAGATCTAATGTGAAAAAGTTGTATACGTGTAGGGCAAAAGGCTTGAATACGAATCTTGAAAGACCAGGCTTACATGCACCTCCTACTTGTTTGCCTAGTCCGTCTTCATAAATAAATCAAATCTTTTTAACCAAAATAAATAAATAAATAAATCAAATCTTCATTACATATTTCTGTTTCGTTTTTTCCTCTGTTAAACTTCAGTTTATTTTGTTCTATCATATTCTCATTAAGTTTTCAGTTTTGTGTCTTTGAACGATTAACATTCTCTTATCGAGGTCACTCTTACGTCTTTTTTTTTTTGTATTCTCCTTTCAATTTCATTAGAAAAACGACAAATCAACATAATCAAATAAAATTAACAAAAGAAAAAAAAAGTGGGTTAGTCTTATTTTCTATATTTTCATTGATGTAAAAATAAAAATATTAATTTAAAAAATAAGGAGAAAAGGCACGCAATCGGAATAAAAAACTATAAGAAAGGAAAAAAAACACCTATTGTACTACTTAACTTGAATTGGGACATTGACGGATGAAACATAGAAAAATGAGTAACTAATTTTATAATTTTTATAAGTGTGACAGCAAAAGGCCTCATATGCTAAAAATTTAGATTTAATTATACAATACACCACTTTTTTTATTTGTAGAAACATAAATTTTTAAAATTTTTTGCAGAATAATAATTTTTATTTTTTAATAGCAATTTATATGGAAAAGACTTTTGTAGATATAAACTTAGTATAAACTTCATATAAACTTTATGTAAATTTTACATATTGATTTAAATATTTTTATATATAAATTTATATTTATTTTTATAAATTTAAAATTAATATAAACTTTTAATTAATATATAATAAATTGTTATGTTTTTTATAATTTTTTAAAGATTAACTTATATATAATTTTTTTACCATTTTAAGTTAAATATCAATTTGATGTAAAATGTATATCAACTTTATCTACTCAAAACTAAGGTAAATTTTTTTTTAATAAATAAAAATATAAAAAAACCTCAAATGGTGACTGATTTTTAAATAAAAAATTAAAACAAAATATATGTGTAATCAACCCTAAAATATATATGTGACAAATAGTTAAGAATCATGGAAGAAATGAGTTACATATCCATTGGTATAAGAGGCCGTTGTTGTTGTCCTAGTCTAGTCTTATTTCTTATTAGTTCCAACTTAAATTAAGAAAAGTAGTTGGTTGGAATGTTTTTGGGTTGTGCTCATTGGACTAATCTACTTGCACACCAACCAATTTATTCAATATAAATCCATATTCAAGCTGAATCATGCAAACCCGATTTGAAATTATAGTCTATGTGAATTTAAATATATTTTTTTTTTCAAGTAATTTGTCGTATGAAATGAAAATTACTTTGTTTGTTGGAGGGTGGCTGGCAGCCAATCCAACTTTACGAGTTGAGAGTGGAAATCTGCATGTTCCTCTCAGTTTCATGATAGTTGACTTTTTCCTCTAAGTGATGCAACCTCTTTTAATGGTTCTATATTTGAAGTCATCGTCATAAGTAAAGCCAAAGGAGCTTCAAATGTGAATCGGTATTCCATTGAATTATGCTTTATATTAAAAAAATCATTTCACATTCTGTAGTGCATATTTATTTTTGGATAATTATACACTTTATCCTGCAAGTACAATTTATTTGATAAAATTTATTATGCTACTGTATATTTCACTTTATTCACCCTTTTTTTAAAAATATTAAACTCTCTTAAAAAACTATTCCATGTAATTATCTTTATTGAGTAATTATAAAAAAGATAAATTAATAAAAGATATATTAAAATTATTTTATATTTTATGTGTATATTTAAATCTTTTAATCTTGAAGTTATAGATATCCGTAAAAACTGTTTATTTATTGTTAACTGCTACGGGTTAAGGGAAAAAAAATCCCAGTCGTTACTTGTTCAAAATGTCTTAAAAAATTTCTAACATAGCATTTTGGGTCAAATCATATCTAAACGTCGCAAAAAGACTTTATATTAAAGTTTGAAAACTCTAAAATAAAACGAGTATAAAATTACATTATTCGTCCCGTCTAAAAAATTTTCACATAATTAAGTCAATCTTATTTGTGGGAATTTATGGTGAGTTGATGTTGCATCAAATGTAATTGCTCAAATGGTTAGGTTGGGGTCTTAAACACTGCAGAGAATGACGTTGTGGTGGATCAAGTTTCAAACATTTTGTTGCGACTTCCACTTCCCCCAAAAACTAATTCTACATGCTTTGAAATTCAGCACCACATGCCGTCCTGATGGCATCTCATTGTAGGGAGATCTCCTACTGTCCATGGGTCACGAACGGTGCTATAGGCCTTACCTGTGGGTGTCTATGGGCTGGCCCATCAAACGGAGTTCTGTGGTGATCAGTCCTTAGTGGCCCCCATGACTCACAAGGTGGATCCCAGCCTGTAGAATTTGGGCTCTGCTGGTTTCCTGGGGGTTGAGCTTCCCCTTCAAACCATTTTATTTAAAAAAAAAAAAAAACTCAGCACCACAACATATTTTCTCGCTACCAACGACCATTAATTTTTAATTGCCTTTGGGTTGACAAAACTTCATGGTAAACTATCTTTACCACTTCGCATTTGACATTAACAAAAATACATCTATTGTTTTCACATTTCTCCACCTCTATAATGAATGTTTCCCACTTAATTTAATTACATTAAGGTCGATATGTTTAATTTTCTTACTCAAATTAATATTTATGACTGCTCCTTCTCTTTATGTTTTACAATTTTCTTTCATGCCATATTGTTTTTTATAGTACTATTTATCTTGTTGTTAATGTAAGAAAAAATATTAAAACTATGATGTGGCCCATCCATTTTTTATATAATAAAAAATTTTTAACTGTGGCAACAGGCCACTAGATCAACTTTCTTATGTTTACGTTATTGACTATGAGCAAATAAAAGTTTCAACAATCGAGGATTGAATATTGACTAAAATCTCATCTTCTATTAATACCTCTAATAATTTTTCAATCATATATGCTTCTTTGATCTTCGAGATAATGAATAATTACTTTTATGGCCTCCTATCCCATATTTCACTAATTTTTCTTATTTTTTCATAGTGTCTCTCACACATATAATGTTCCTAAATGACTAGAAAGTTTTAGCTTAGTGATAACGAGAAGTTACAATATTGAGTCATTTACAACTAAATAGAAAAGCAAAATTATTGTATTTCTGAAAAAAAAAAGTGGCAGAGGATAAAAAAATAATTATTCATTATCTTAAGAATCAAAAAAATATATATTAAAAATTCGATAATTGAAAAATTATTAAAAGTATTATTATGATAAGAAAACTTTTTATCCAATTTTTTTTTGTATATAACTTCGTATGAACCGCCGTTCCCCTTAGCGGTGAACAAGCCTCTAGCACCATAATTTAAGGAGACATAATTTAGATTTTGGCTTGATTGTTTTAAACATAATCGATATCCAAGTCGAACAACTTTCTTCGACCGTCAAATTTGGGACAAATACTCTAGCTTCAACTGTTTTTTAATAAAAATATTGTATTATCTATTATGCTAAAACTAAAATAAGACTTAAAAAATTGATATTTGGTAGTATAATTAATTGACACATGACAATGATTATTTTAAAAAATATTAATAGATTAGATAAATCTTTTTAAAGTATAAGTTATTGTTTACCCTCTTTTGAGAAAAGCGATAAACGTTGTCCTTTTAACTCTGCAACGCACGGAAGCAAAGTTAAAAATTATGCAAGCATGCCAGGAAATTATAAATTTTTTAACTAAAATAAAAAAAAGAAACGTGCATGAAATTTGAAATAAACCGATTTAAACCGATTGAAAATGGAAAATTAGAATGATCTTTTTCAAAGGTCTTTGACTTAATGGTTACAAATCGTCAATGACAATAATTAATAATAAGAGAAAAGAAAATGAAACTACGAAATGCGAAGAATACGCAAAAATAAAAGATTAAAGATGACGAAAGCAATGTGAATGCAGCGTTGGTTTTTGCTGCCATAGAAGTGACATCCTTGTGTTTAACTCCTCTTGTACTTAACTCCTCCTGTACTTATAATTATTTTGCCCTTGACAAATAATTAAATTTTTCTCTGGATTGCTTTTTATTTCTTGGTATGACAAATTTAATATATTTCTCATATCTAATTTATTTTCTTTTCTTAGTGCATTGACTTCGTATTATTTCCTGCTATGTTAGCCGTAATGGGTTCGGGATTCCATATCGGTAATTGGGCCAACCCAACTACCTCGGCTTATGGGCCAAAATTATTTTGCCTCAAACAATTGCCCCAATCACCATAAAACCTAATATATTTAGGTTTTAACGGTGTTAGTGTAACGCCCTCTATTTTATCGATTTTATGAAATTTAAAAATAATATTTAATATTAATATGAATAAATTTTTCGCGAATTATTTTAATTAATAATTCGGTGGAAAGGGTAGGATTTATTGTGAATTAAAAATCGGGCTTGGTTAAGTCGACCGGGAAAGAGAAAAATCGAGAATAGAGTGAATCAGTTAATCAGGGGCAATATCGTCCAACTAAATTATATATATGTATAAATGTATCTCTCTCTCTCCATTCTTCTCTTCTTCCACGTTCCTTTCCTCCAAAAGAACATTTCCAAAGACAAAAACTCTAGCCAAACCCAAATTTCATCGAATCTTGATGATTGGGAGTTGTAGAATCGAAGAGAATTCTTAATTCGGTAAGTTTTCTTGTATAAAATATTGAAATCCCGTTTTTCTTACGTACCGAGTTTTCTGACGCGATATTTAATTCATACGGGTTCCGATTTGAGTGAAATATGATTTGTTGGAAAGCCTAATGTGTTTATTATCCATTAGTAACCATTTTTAGTGATAATTCATGGTTTAGATACTTGAAATCGGTGTTTAAAGTTGGGTTGATCAAAGTGACGAAAATGAGTTTTCTAACCCTAAGCTCGGTTTGAAGTATCGTTACTTAGGTAAGTTTATTCGGGCTCTATAGATGTGATTTTGATCATCAATTCGATTGGGTAATATTGGATGAGAGAGTTTGTTTTAGGGTTAGTTGAATGGAATGTGGTGTTTGAAGGAGGAGAGTAAGAATTTGGTGTTAATGAAGTTAGGTTGGAAGAGAGAAGTTAGGTTGAGGTTGTTGGGAAATTCGAAAAGTGTAGACGTATATTAATGAACCTAATTACAAGTTTATGAACAAGCAAAATATTTATGAAATCATTAATGGAAGGTAGAGTGGTTAGGAATGTGATTAATGAGGTTAAAATGAATACATTGATCAAGCATGTAAATAGGCATTCATTCTTAAAATTGTTGAATGTAGGAATGAGTTATTAATGTAAAATTATGGACATGTTTATAGGAAATCAAAAACCGGATGAAGGAAGTTCGCGACCAAGTTAGTGAATGGGTTCGTGAACAGGTAAATCACACGAATGCAACTATCCTGGTTTGTATGCTTTGAATGTGATGATTTTGTATATGTGTATGCTTGATTGAGATTATTTGATGATATGTTATGTTCAATGGCTTACTTGATGATTTGAGAGTGTTGTGTTGATAATGGTATTGATTTATTGTTTGAACATAGGTTGTTGGTTTGTTTGAGGATTGTTGTTTATGAACCATATTCATATGTTATACTCTTGAGATTGTGTTGATTTGGTTGTTATTGAGATATTGCTGAATGTTAAGTATAGCTGGAATTTATGTTGTTGTTGTATGAATATGGACAGCTATGCTAAGTTATGGATGAGATTGTTGTGGCTGGAATTTTGCATATTTAATGTTGAAGCATAGCATGAAAATGCATGAGTGTTCATATATATCTCATGCATACATTTGGGCTCAAGGGAGCATTTGTTTAGATTGTTGGCTCTTGTGAGCGTAATTGTATATGAGCGAGTGGTTATGGCTCTTGTGAGCAGTTATTTAACGGATAGTACTTAATATGTGCTATACCAGGGGTACTGTGGAGACTCAGTTCACTTTTTAGTGTTTGAGAGTGTCTGGCTGATTATGTGCAATTATTTAGGCCAAGTATGGGCATTATTGAATCTATGGACCATAGTATTATAACCACTATACTTCTGGTCATTTTGACCCGTTTGCAAACGTCATAAATGAGGC
>CANYCX010952307.1:0-13450 GCA_948193385.1 Breynia disticha f. nivosa | reverse complement strand
ACATTACAACTATATGTTCCCATGAAATATGTTAGTTCAGATCACCTTTTTATTTCCAACATTCTTTCTCGAACATATAACACCACTTGCCATGCTTTTTTCTTGACAATTTATAGCTAACTTCAACATATCGAACATCACATTCAAGTAATATCAATGAAGAAACAAGCGTACGTGTAAGATAAAACAACAGAGAATCACCTACCTGGCGGCAATCCCTGAGTAAACATCAGCAGGTTTCTCTCCAGCAACAAGATTAACTGCAGCTGCCCCAATCTGGAAAAAAAAAAACAAAAAAGATGCAACTTAGCTATACCAACAAGTTTAACATTCCAGACAGAACATGCTACATAGATTCAGTGAGAAGTCAAGTGATTTCTGGTGCTGTGAGCAACCCTCAAGCACACAAATCACAGCACAAAAAAACTGTCTACTACACAGGATGGTATAATATACCCAGAAGACAAATAACGGAAAAATTTATCAAGTCAAATCAAAACAAATACAAATACGCTGACGAGCCCAAAACCAGAAAAAGCTTCGCAACTGATTCATGCTTCTTCTGACCTTGTCACGTCCAAGGGCTGCATAGTGTTGTAGACCATTACATGAACCATCCTACACAAACAAAAAAAACAAAAGCGTTAGAATAACTTTTAGATCATAGAGGATCTTTGCATCCCAAACAACATCAAGCAGATTCTAAATTTTATACAAAGAACAAGTACCTGGTGAATAGGTAAAAATGAGAGAGTTTCCTCCGGATTAGAGCTTCTCAATGCTTCTGTGAGATTAAAACATGTTGCCAAACATTGAAAAGGATCCTCAGCACCTAACCACCAACGTTTTCCTTCAAGAGGTCGATCGGCAGAATCAAAAATTTCATCCACATGTCTCTCGGTGAATTCTATGCGACCCTCATAAGACAATTTGTCCACACCACCACCATACACATTTGCCATATGTATCTTCAGCCAATGCAAGCCTGATTTTCCAAGAGGTCGTCCCTCCGAAAACTCCAAGATTCCTCGGCAGAGATCAGATCCAAGATGATTCAAATGCGGGTGCATAGGGTAAGCGCGGCCTCGGAAATCAAGATTGTGTGGGTAGTAAAAGCCATCTTCATCCTTCATCTTCCGAGCCACCTACTCCCAATTAGTAAGAGATTAATGGCTATTACAAAATCACTAAACATATCATGCCGTGTTTCATCAATGTGGAAGCTTCTTACAGAAAGTTTAAGCTCAATATCGCACCGCTGTGAATGTCTCTCGCTATTCTCCTTCCTCACATTTTTTATTTTCCATTTCCATTTCCGAAGCTCTCTTTCATCTTCTGTTGCCGGTTCCTCAGGTTCAGGAACCTAATAGAAGATAAATGAAGACAACTCAGCAAAAGGAGGGAAAATATAAGTAATATCATCAAAGTCCAGCATCCCCAGTAACAGTTATGTGGAACATTAAAACTAGAAAGATTCATAACGAACGAATTCTTTCTTCCGTTGAGAATAAATAAGGACCAATAAACAGGAAAAAAAATCTTGCTAAGGTAAACAAAACTCACATCTTCACGATCAACCAAACCAGCAAGACGCCCTCCACAAGCCCAAATTCTATCGACCACTGAAAGAACCTTTTTATTTATTCTCCACTTGGTGTTCCCTAACGTATCCAGAGCCTGATACATGCCCAGAATAACAAATTCAATATGACCCCAGAGCCTGATATTGCAGGTGCTTAAGAGGGGAAACAAGAAGTTGATCAAGACTAGCAATAATTTCTTAACATATAGTTTCATTTATGCTTCATCTGCTTAACAAAAAAAGTGAAGCATTATTGACAACAAACCTCAAAAACACGCTCTAATTGTGCCTTTGGAGTCCTTTTAACTACATCCCGTTGTTGTTTTGCTCCATGGGTCCGCATAACAAATGATGGTAAAAACAAATACGCACCACGGTCAAACCTATCAAAAACTGAGAAAGTTATTACCAAACAAGTTATCACCATTAACTTTGGGAAAACATTAATATCTATGATTAGCATACATTTTATCAGAATTTCATACAACAAAAAGAAAAAAGTAATTCAATGAAGTTAACTATTAAATCTACAAGTTGGAATAAGCAAGTGGAAAGCTAATGTTTGAGCTCATACCCTGTCCAATTAACGGGAGGCACAAGCATTGGCATATAAGGGATCACCATGTGCTTTGCCTGTTTCAAAAACAAGCATAAGTTTACCATGATAGATAAAAAATTTCAAAACTCATCAAGTAAAAATTAAAAAATAAACTTGCAATGATAATTTCAACCTTCCCACGAGGACAAGTAACTTACAGATTTCTCTAGACCTTTGCGGACAAGTGCGTCACACTCTATAACACCGTATCTCCTACTAGTTTTCCTATGAAAATAAATCCACCCAAAATAAAAAATCGGTAGCCCAACAACCTATTAATGCTTGCAAATATCAATAAAAATAACAACTCATTCTTACGCTGCATCATTTGTGACATTTTTGAAGGTGTGCACAAATGCAGGACGAATATCAGGTGGATTATCCCCTAACTGATCCATCGGTGGTTGTATATATGCAGTTTCTATCAACAACTGTAACAACATACTACCAACCTGGGTATACAAAAGCATTAGAATACAATGAAACATTTCAGCAACACCATCCCGTAAATTTAAATGTAAAACGAACCCAACTAAACGAACCTTGACTTGAGTGTCTTGACCCCACGGCGCAAAGTCACCCTGACTCCTGACTATCTTCTTTACTTCAATACGCTTTTGCTTCTCCATCAAGAAAGCAACCTTGTTCCTCAGCCTCTGTCGTTCATCACTAACTTTGTCAAAATCTTTTTTCTCTTGATCAGCAATCATCTCATTCAATCCACCATCAGTTTTCTTTTTATTCGAAACCTTCTTCTTTGTCTTCTCCAAAAACCTGTGAATCCTAGCCTAATCAACAAAAACAATCACATATAAGTTCTCAACACCAAATAACACCGAAACTAAAAACCCGAAAACACACGATCATACTCACCTCGGTCTCTATTCCCTCACCTACAGAAAGAGCAGCTTGAACAACTCTAACAGTCCCATTTCCGCCATTACTACTCATTAACAATGCCATAACCTTATGCATTGTAATAACAGCCATCATATCAGCAGGCAACTCATTAAAATGCGGCGCATGACTTATTCTATACCTCAAAGTTCCCGAACACCTTTGTTGTTCCTTCTCAATCGCATCCCTCAAAGGCTCAAACCAACCAAGAAACAAACTTTTGACATAAGGCAAATTCGGCGCAAGTTTCTTCTCACACATATCCTCCAACAGTTCCTGATACTCCTCCGCCGCCTTCTCCCATGCTTCGGTCTCATTTTTCATTTGCCGCCTTTTTAGTATATGATGCTTTCCTATACTGACTCCTCCCACCATTTTGATCTTTTTATCTTGTTGTTTCCTGTGTTGCTCAAACAACTCCTGTAACTCATCAGAGCCCGAATAATCAGACTCATCAGTCGATGAAACTTCGCGCGCAGCAGCAGTTCCATAACTTCTGCAAAAAATACTAACAGGGTTTTCTTTAAAGCTGCAATTTTTACACGCGAATGCACTAATCTGGCGAAAACCCAGAAGAGTGTTCGGGGAGTTGAGAAGTGATTGAGGTCTGATTTTGTGTATAAAGCATGAGTGTTTGGAGTAAGAAGGGTTTTTGAGGTTTTGAAAATAAGCTCTTTTAGCTAAACTTCTCCACATGATTGAGAAGTTGAATGAATGAGTTAGTCAGTTAATAAGAAAGAGTGAGGATTAGAAAGGAGATGGAGGATTGAAGTGGAATATTTGAATGGTAAGGTATATTAAACGAAGAGGAATTGAATCGAATTGAAATGAAGAAGAAAGTAACGTAGTGAAGAATAGCCGACTTTAAAACCTCCCTTAAAACCTACTGAAAATGTTGAAAATGGGTTCCTAAAGCCCATCTTCTTCATCCCCTTCCCTTCTCTCTCTTAACGGAGCCCTCTTTCTTTCTCACCTCTTTCATCGCACTTAACCTTTTTACATTCTTATTTTTGTTCAAATATTCAGCATAAACAAAAACTAATTCAATCTTAGTTCGCATAAAAACATGGCAAATTGGCGATACCATAGATGCCTCCTTCCAACTTAAAAGTTTTTAGCTTTATAATCCCAGTTTCCATAAAAGTGAATCATCTTCTTCCACTAAAACTGTATCTACGCGGATACATAGCACGACTTGATCATACAAAAGGCTAAGCGAGGAGCATTCGTTTTTATAAATTTTACTCCATTCCTTCCAAAAATTTTCCAGTTACACTTCTTATCAAATGACGCATACGGTGAGATTACACCAGAATATGATACAAAAATCCCGGACATTGCTTCACCTACATTTCGTCTAGAGAAATAATGTCAGCATACCCTTCCCGACACAACTACACTACTTTTTCTTCTCTGAGCCGCCTGTGCTAGTAAACCCTTTTTTTTTTGTGATTAAAATGGGTACAAGGGGAGCTCAAACCACCAAGCAACCCGGTCAGGGAGCGAATGCCTAGCAGGGGATCCACCCAAGCGCCCAGAAGGGCCTGCAAGAAGGCCAACTCACAAGTAGGCTCTTAACCATTCGTGACCCATGAGCGGGAAGGAATCTCCTTCCGGACGTGTAACCACCAAGAGGACACTGAGGATTTTACTCCCACCAACAAGCAAGAGCAGGACTCGAACTCGGATACGATGGTCCAAGAGAAATCCTGGGATCCCCACTTGCCAGCTGAGCTAGCCCTGAGCTAGTAAACCCTTTATACTACGATGAATGATGAATCGCTTATTTCTCTAAGGACTAATGAATGAAACACCTCAATTGCGAGTATTAACTCGTTCCAAGGATCGCTCTCTGTTCTCACTTCTGAAGGTTCAACTACATCTGCGACGCTGGCTTCAGTAATGCTTGCATCAGATGCTGAAGCATTGTCTTCTGCCTCATCTTCTTCTGATCTGCCCCCATCTACCTCCGACTGCCATTGCCATCATCTCGTATATCTTGTTACCCAGCTCAGCAGGGCTGTCAGGCTGCATCAAGGAACAAAATGGAATCCTTATTATGCACGTAAGAAACTATACGTTTGAAGGTAGCTCATTGAGTTTTTAATCCTTACGTTGAATCCACTAGCAATCAATGCTGTATCGAACAGTAGGTCCACAGTTCTCTGTGCTTAATCAGGTGCATTTTTGCATGCAGCCTGCAGGTCAATAACAATTATTTATAGCATTGACATTGATAATGATGATCCGATTAATAAACCAGTATGGCTTTATATAGTTAGCAACCACGAAGCTAACCCTTACATTTAAATCTTTAATGATAGGATGATCTGGATTGATCTCCAGTATTCTCCTTCCCCTCATGAACTCTAAGCTGGAAGTATCTCCAAGAGCTTGTGCTTTCATCAACCTTCAAAAAGCAGAAAATTTGGATAAAACCAACATGATCTTCCTGAGACTGAAATTTAAGAGCATCAATATGATGATTTTAAGGATATTACAGTAAGATGATAGATAACCTCTCCATATTGGCCGACCATCCAAACTTTCCAGAGACAAGCACACAAGGAGATGAGCTTAAACGTTTAGAAATTTGGACTTTAGCCACTTTGTCACCAAGTTGTTGCTTTATCCAATCGCAGAGAAGATTAAATTCTTGTTTAGTTTCCCTTTCTTCTACTTCATCGTCTTCATCTGTGCATAACACGCCAAGTTAGCAAATATCCAAACACGAATGTCGCGAAGAGATGCAACATAAAAAAAATAGGCAACAATAAAGTGAAAGGAAATTAGAATCTCTTACCTAATTCCAGATCTTCCTTGCTGATGTCAACAAACTTTTTCTCTTTGTAGGTTTGCAGGTTCTGGATAGCAACTTCATCAATGGGCTCAATTAAATAAAGTACCTAAAACAATAGAAATACAACGAAGGAAACTTATCTACCACTTCAAAAAAGAAGGAATAATACCAGAATAAGATCACTATAACGAGCAGTAGAAAGCAGAAAAAATCTAACTGTCCCCAGATATTCTATTACTGTTTCGTAACTCTAAATATAGTCGATCAAAATATAGTAGAGATTACAGAATTTATTATCCATCACTTGCAATGCCTTCTCCATATATTGAGATCAAAATCTCTAGATACGTACCTCTATGCCTTTCTGAACCAACTTCTCCAAGAAAGGAGCACTTTTTGGCACTTTTGAGACTGTCAGTTGCCAAATAGTAGATAGCTTTCTGGTTCTCCTCCATGTTTTCAACATAATCATCTAAACTTGTGAGTTCCTCCTCATTTTTTGATGTGTAGAATCGCAGAAGTGGAGTTATCTGCTTGTGGTTAGCAGAGTCTTCAATGCATCCCAATTTCAAAAATCTGCCAAAGTTCTCCCAGAACTTTTTGTAATCCTGAAATCAATTAATGAGTTAACCGCAATTTCATAACCCAAACCCACATTGGATAAGCATATTAAAAGGTTAACATATCCCAACCTCTTTATTCTCACTCTCAGAAAGCTCTTGAATCATGTCAAATGTTTTCCTGACAAGTCTTTTTCTCATGATTCTAACAATTCGGCTCTCTTGAAGAATCTCTCTAGATATGTTAAGAGGAAGATCATCAGAGTCCACAACACCATTTACGAAGCTCAAGTATCGTGGAAACTGCAAAAGGAAAAATCCTGAACTTATTGTTCCTTACACAATTGAAAATACGCACACAAAAGAACACATTGGTCTACAGTTACACATCAATCAGACAATTGTATTGAATGGGAAGCAATCAGCACCGCAAAAATTAAAAAATAAATTAACAGCTTATAACTAATCAACACAAAAAAAGCTTCTCAACACACTAACCAGTTCTCCGTCAAAATCATCTGAGATGAACACTCTCTTCACATACAAACGTATATTCTTTGTTTTTGGATTTATTACTTCCTCGTCGTTAAGAGGCCCCATTCCAGGAATGTACAAAACACTCCGAAACTCCACCTCTCCCTGCAAAAAAAAATAAAGTTTGGTACAATGCAAAAAAAAGAGCTAAAATCAAAGAACAATAAAAATTACATCTGTACCTCCGTCGTGAAGTGTGTATATGCTATTGGGTCCAAGAAATCACTAAATGTTTTCTTGTAGAATTCATAATACTCATTTTTTTCAACTTCCTTTGGACTCCGCATCTGCATTACAGATGTAAACACAGAAGATGAATGCTTATACAAGATTAAATCACTGCACACTGTTTACCAACAAAGCACAAAACTATAGTTACTACTTTCACAAACTCACATGAGAAAGTCTGAGCAAAAACCACACAATACGTGCATATAATGTTAACACTAACCCAAATTGGTTTTGTCTCATTGGCCAATTCCCAGTCCCAATATTTCTGTGTCTTGGTAGTCTTCTTCTTTTTTTTCTCCTCCTGGTACCAAATACAGAAAATCAATGCCGAAGGTGATGACAAAACCTAACAGAAGAAATTTTGCTTTTTGTACCTCTGGCTTTTCCTCTTCTCCTTCTTTAGGTTCCTCTTCTTCTTCCACCTATCCAACATTTTTAAATCGACCGTTTTTTTATGTATTAAGATGTGCCAGATACATACAAAACTAAATACACCTCAAAAGGATTCATCACAGGCCTAAAGAGTATTGCAAAAATCAGAATGACAAACTGCACTAAAAAAACAACAAAGCTCCAAGATGAAGCAAGGAAATAGAGTGGAATAAAACTAAGATCAACACCTGTCCATTTTTTCATTCTTCTATAACTAGGTGAAGGAGAATAAACAATCAATTAGACATTCTCTCACCTCTATAGTCCTGGATTTTTCCAGCCATGTATAGATGGGGAAAGAAACAAACTGCAAATAATTCTTGACCAAATTCTGAATTCTTGTTGGATCAGAGAATTCATACTTGTCATCCTCCTACAAAAAAAAACAAGAAGAGGCTAAGTTGTCTTCAATCATGAAGGGACAACAAACAGTAGAAGAGTGTATTCATCGTAATCTGATATGATAACAATAAAGGAGTTCCTACCCGTAGATAAAGAGTGATTTGTGTTCCACGAAGCAGAGTCTTTTCAGGATGAGTTTCTTCCTTTATTACATAGGAGCTACTGTCAGCTTCAGCTTCCCAAACATACTGCTTATCAGACCTTGGGCTTTTTGTAGACACAACAACCTAATACAGAACATACATAAAACGAAGCTACAACACACTCATTTACACCAAAAGAAAACACTAATTTAAGCAGAACATGAAAAACTATAAGAGAAAGGGGAAACATAAACATCAGTCCGCACCTTTTCAGCCACAAGAAACGCAGAATAAAATCCAACACCAAACTGACCAATCAGACCATTATCTGCCCCGAGGTCTTTGTTTTCCTAAACACAGGACCAGGGTGAATGTGAGCTTAACAGTTGAAAAGGTCACATCACAATGCATGTGACGTCAAAACTGCTCTGCCTCTGTGATTTTTCAACAAGAGGATACTCATACCTTAAGAGCCTTCAGAAACCTAGATGTTCCACTCTGAGCAATTGTTCCAAGACAATCAATGAGCTCTTCCTTAGTCATCCCAATCCCAGTATCAGTGAAAATCCAACAAGAAAAAACCCTTGTACTAACTTTCTTAGATATTCTAACAAAATTTAATAAGAAAATCAAGATTAATATACGTTATGGTAATTGTTCCATTGTCTGGGTCTGGCTTGATGCGAATTTCTAAATCACCAGCATCTCCAAGCAAAGAAGGTTCCGTCACACTTAAGAACCTCAACTTATCCAAAGCATCGCTTGCATTGCTGATGACAATAACGAGTCCAAGTCAACATAAAAAATCAAAATCCAAATTCACTGATGCTAGCAAACAAAGATAGCTATGGGCAAAAATAAAGAAATGCCACATTTCCAAAGAAGCATGTAGACCACAACAGTTCAATTCTAGACATGCAAAATTCAAAATTGTTATGAACACCCAAAGTAAAGTTCAGAATAACTGAATAAGTAGGGTAACCAACATAAAGTTGGATCAATAAGTCGGAACATTTTCGATGGCATGGCGCTGCTGCAAACTAAAAAACTTACATCCTTACCTCACTAGTTCTCTCAGGAACACTTCCTTGTGCCTGTAAAAACTGTGAACTATCAAATCCAATAGGCTACTATCCTGAAACCACAAATTTCCAAATTCATCAATACTTGCAAAAAATTTCAAATTCATCAATACTCCAGTTAAACATCAAATACACCTACAAACCCTCTATCTTCATCCTCAGTTAAAACAATAATCAACTCTCCAATCAAAAAATTTCAATCCAATTACAAAAAAAAAGTACACATCGCTCAAAATCACCTTTCAACAACTCAAGCCCACGGGTTAACATCAAACAACAAGAAGATTCGGTAAAACTAACCCACCCACCCATCCCCCTCCTCAACAAAAAAACCCACCTCAGCTTGATACTCATACTTTTCACCAGAAGCATCAGTGGCCTCTTCTTCAGCAACTGCACCTTCACACCTAACACCAAACCTATGATTACAATTATTTCTCTTCTCAAGTTTCCACTTTAGAGCAGCACGTGAAAAGCCTGTTTTAATAGCATTAGTTTGAGACAAAAAGCAAGTTTTCAAATTGAAGAGTTTGTTATTGGGGTTTGTAAATGAAAAGGGGTTTGAGATAACTGAAGCTGTGGGTAAAATTCTACTTAGAACTGGATCCATTTTTTAAGAGCCAGTTGGGATAAAGTGACAATTGAGTTTATGCGAGAGTGCGGAATGATATGATGTACTGAAGTAGTAGAGTGTGGAAAAACCCGTAGGTTAGAGAAGTGACGGGGGAGAGTTCCAGAAATAACGTGGGAGTATTTGTTGTTTAGTTCAGGTTGTTTGGTCGGAATTGTAAGGCTTAGATTCTGCCATGTCAACATATAATATTTGTTATAAAAATAATTAGTTCTCAAAAGAAACGTAATGATTTATTAAAATATCTTTTTTTATTATTAAATTAATTACTCACACACCAATATATATAATTTTATAATTGATTGATTTTTTTTATTATTTATAATAGTACTAATATTTTATGTCATATTATAAGGTTATAATCTTAATAATTTTGTTATCAATAGTTTTATTTTAAAAGAAGAGTAATACAAGTTTTTAATTGTTTTTATTAATCTGATATTAAAATTATTTTTTTCTTTATTATTTTTCATTTCTATATAGATGCTGAAGTTGGCCATATGAAAAAATTGAGAGACTCCAAGAGATTTTTATAAATTAAATTTAAGATTTACATTGTTGTTTCTTAAAATTTTTAAGTTTTAATCATTACCTAGATCAATAATGAAAAAAGAAAACAGGTAAAAAAAATTAAAATTAAAAAATAAAGATCCATTGTGAGGGTTCAAGCGTGGGGTGACAAATTAATTTAATTAATGGTAATCGCATCGGTGATTTTTTTATCAAATATCATTATTTATAAATTATTAATCGTGTCATTCGCATAATTTCTAATCGTATAATTATTAATCGTGTTATCGGACACAATATTTCAACCTGCAGACTTGGTAAGTAGCTGCAAGACGTGAATCAATTACAAGTTCCTTTTCGATCAGTCTGAACAGAAGATCAAACAATAGAGCCACAAAATATTTCAAATTTGCGGAAAATTGAGACTAAAATGGATCTTCCAGGCTACAAATAACCAATTTATGGATGATCAAGTTATGAAGGAAGAACAAATAGAAGTTTTCGAATTTATCATCACATTTTGTAGTGATTAAGGAAAGCAACTTGGCCTAGTCTGCTGAATCATATGTGCATTACAAAGAAATAACCACTGCAGGTGCAACCAATATAAACCAGACGAAGAAGTTGACAGGATTTCGTTCCCAAATTCTGGACTTGCAATCTCAGCCCTCTGAAGCTGTTTGCATCTTCAAGCAATCAACATTGCATAATCCAACCGACCTCACCATATCACCCAACCTGCCATTAAAATACCAAAATGAACCTGACAGTTCGGAAGAATGACATAAAGAAATGTTCAGGTTAATGAACTCACCTGTCAAAGCTATTTCTTGCTTTATCAGGTTGGTCTGTGCTGTTCCTTCCTTTCCCGGCACGATCCACGCTCTTTCTTGACTTCTCTCTTCGGTCTGTGCTACCTCTTGTGCTATCTGTGCTTAGCCTCGATTTTTCTCTTTGTCCAGTACTAGGCCTACCCTTCTCTCTCTGATCCGTGCTTGTTCTTGGCTTCTCCTTGTTTAATTCGATGGTGATTAAGGGAGATTCTGCAGTTTGATCTGTGTTCGGCTCAGGAATGTTCCTTAGACGCGGCGGGAGTTTTTCGATAGCAGATATGAACTTCCGGAGATGCCTCAAGTATTCAGGATAAAGTTCCAGGTTGCAATGATTTCCTCCTTTAAGCCACAATGGCTCGTACTTCTCTCTGCAGAGCTCCCACAGTTGCTTGCCATGCGAAAAGTCCACGACTTCATCCTCGGTTCCCTGCAGTCACCACAACACAATCAACTTAACATATCCACAACAGAAGTACCGAATCTTCTGCCTGAATTATAACCGAAAACACTGATAAGTCTCTCCTGAGTCCTGACTAACAAATCATGCAATACACGAATGATCATTGAAACAACTAAGGAAGTCCTTTTCATGAATTCTTTCTTAAGCAGTCAATCACAATAACAATGAATTTGGTTTTACAGAAGAAGATACAAAGTAGTACTTACATGAATTACGAGAACTGGACAAGTGACATGGGGAATCTTATCGATATTCTGGAAAGAAAAGAGAAAAGTTACAAATCTGCAATGAAAAAATGGAACTGTCGAAAACGTTTATCGAAGGCCAATGTAGAAGACTGAGTGGGATGTATAACCTTGTAAATGTCGAACCAGAAGGTTTTCTTGACGGGGTACATGACACGGAGGCCGGACAAGATAGGACTGTGAAGAACAACAGCCCTCAAGTTTGGCAAACGAGTGGCTAATTCAAGCGTAGGTCCACTTCCAACCGACTGACCATATAAAATGATGTCTTCCTCCTTCACTCCATATGTCTCTTCCAGACATTTATATGCAGCTTCTATGTCTGCATATGTGTCTTGCTCACTTGGCTTCTTCCCACAAAAACGCAAATCAAATCAAACATGGCCTTCGCCGACAAAATAATCAGGTAAAAGTAAAGGAAAAAGAAAGATACCTTCCCCGATGACTGTCCATAACCAGAGTAATCATACCTGCAAATCACCATAATTCACTCTGATCAGCCGATTTAACTCCATAAACATATCATATATCTCGGAGATTATAAAAAAGTAATGAAAAAACTGACCCCATAAGATTAACGTTAAGGTGCAAACTAAGTTCAGTGAAAATATGAAACATCTGGCCAAGATCAGCAGCATTGCCATGAGAATAAAGCAGAGTCAAAGAAGCAGAAGGATGCTTGACGAACACAGCAACTATCTCATTCCCTTTCTTTGTCAACAGCTTCAACACGTCGACTTCATCTCTTTGACGAGCATCTGAAATCTTCAGTTTGTTTGTTTCTACGTCCACTGTAATATTATAAGAAGGAGGGTTAGGTGGAAAGAAGGCAAACTTAGCTGCCATGGAAGATGTTGCAGTCCCCATATCCGTGTTCCAACATAGAGTTACAGCTCAAAAACACTTTGGAGATCTTGTCAGATCAGTTGTATAGTCTTGTTGTTGCATGATGAAGAACTTATCTTTTCCCATAATCAATTGATTACAATACTCGCATATAATCTCACTTTCCAATAGTGTTTTTTTCCCTCATAATGAGGTTGACATATATGCATACAACATAATTATTATTTTTTTCAAAATATGTAAAATTTATTTCAATAGCTAAGTGAATTCAAATTCAGTCAAAACATAATTAAAGAAAGAGCATGATTAGTGGAGCAAATCTACAAATTTAAGAAGTATTATGTCGAAAAATAGTGAGTAATCAAGTAATATAATTCACAGATGGGAATTTAGAAAAGTTTCAAATAATGCTCATTAGAGAAATGTTTTGAAATTAAAAAAATTTATAAAATACATTAGACAAATGTTGTATGAAAAAAAAGGTAATTAAAAGAGCATAATTTGAACAAATTAGAGTAGTTATAAGTAATGATGAAGTGTTGGGTCTTATGTTCTAAGATAGTCCCACCCATATTCATTTTATTTGAATATTTTTGGAGTTGATAGTCCCACTTCTTCATCATTTTTTTCTACTTTTTTTTTTGCTACCTTTTTTATTTTATGTTCACTCCCAAATGTTTTGTCCAATACACATCAATGCCACCATTGCGAAAAGCATACATTA
>CANYCX010952165.1:0-12024 GCA_948193385.1 Breynia disticha f. nivosa | reverse complement strand
AGCTAATACCTAACAGCTAAGACATAAGTCACTTAAATAATATTTATTTTTTATATTCTGGTATTAGGTGAAACACAATCATATTAAGTAGTATTATTGACAAATGTTTTATGAGTCAACATATATGGAAAGTGGCATATTAATTCTGGTAAACCTGGAATTTGACCAATTCCTAATAGTAGTAATTACTCTAAAAAACTTTTTTGAAGTTTGATTTTGCGATGATGCACATGAGTTTTATAAATTATAATATATTCAATTTGTATGTGAACCTTTTGAAGTTGGAATTTAACCAATTTTAGTTTTTATATTATGATAATAACAATTTTAAGATTTGATATTATGAATATAGTTAATTTGTATGTGAACTTACTTGTTTATTATATACGATATCAGTTAGCTTTTTGTTAACATATATTTCTGAAGAATTGTGAACTTATTTCTCATGTAAGCAAACCAATATGAACAAATATTTTTTAATATTTATATTGTGAACTTTTGTGAACTTTGTTTAAATATAGTTTGACAATCTGTTAAATTTTGTATCAATATATTTTTGTGAACCTTTGTGATACAAAGACAAATTGGTAATTGGTTATTTTTCTAATATGAATTATTTCATTAGTTATATCAGTAATGTACTAAACTTGAGTGTTATTTTCATAATACATAATCTTAATCTTGTACTTTTGTTAAATTTTCCCTTTGTAATAATTAGGGATAATTATACAAATACCAACCTTTTGATTAACATGTGCAAATTTCACTTTTTATTTCTACTTTATCATTTTACAAAATTAACTTCCATGTTTTATTCAAAAATACCACTCACTAATACTCATTGCAATTCAAAGTAACTACCACCAAATGTATAATTGAAAGATGTCATTTGAACCATGTTAGTTATGTATCCCTAATAATTATCTTATAATTTTATATAAAAATGCTCATTGTAAGAATTTACTATGCACCAATAATTGCGTATATTTTATAATTTGTAGAAATATCAGATTACATTTTCAATTTTGTAGATATGCACGATTTCACTTTTAAAAATATGAAAATGCTCATGAATTAAAATTTTAGTAACTACCAACAATGAATTTAATTTAAATTGTATACTGCAAATAAAATTCAAAAAAATTATCAAAAATATCTCCTAAAATTAAACATTAATGTTCACCTACTCACAAAAAAAAACATGAGGACTCAACATTTATTAGTTACTCATCAATGAAAATTAAAAAAAAAACTTACAAATCACTGTGAACAACAAAAATCAACATTTTTATGTTATATAATTACAACAAAACTACAAAAGATAAAAATGTAATTCACGTATAAACTAAGTTCATTTTTGTTGAAACGTTTTCTTGGCATTTTTTGTGAATACAAATTGTCTACAAGTCATTTTTTTATTTAAAAACAAAATATAAATTTCTATTTATATGTGTTGGCTATAACTGTTTCAACAATTAAAAATTTTCAAACAAATTGTTTATAAGTCATATTTTTTATTTGAAAACAAAAAATATACATTTCTATTCACATATGTTCATTATATAACATGTCAATTTTATCAATTAAATGAAAAGATTCAAACGATACAATTTATTAAAAAAACAAATATTTATAGTGTTCACTATTATTCATATATATTCCTAATTGATAATCATTTCCTCTTGCTAAAAAGTTGAGATATACAACTCAAATAAGAAACTAACCACTTGCTAAAAATAATGAGATTCAAACGGCACGTTCTATAAAAAATATATATTTATATTGTTCATATATGGAGAGAGAAAGACTAAAAAATAATTTAGTTGAGCTAAAATTGTATCTGAAATGAAAAACAATAATTAAAACAAAAAGTTGGGCACATTTTTTGAAAAAAGAAGAATTTAAACGCTTTTTGACATGTTTAGAGAAACAAAAAAGTTAAAACGAGCATTTATTACATTTAAAAAATTGTAAAAATATACTCATAAACACAACAAACTGGACATTCTTATAAAACTGGATCGTTGACCTAATTTTCTGTAATTATCTCACATGTAATTTTTTGATCTCCGTAAACTTTCGAAGTCTAGAAGATTAGGAATAAAAAATTCACGTGGCGCGCCAGATAGGGGTCGAACCTATGACCTTCTGCTTAGGAAACAGACGCTCTATCCACTGAGCTACAGGCGCTTGCTGATCATTGCTGTCATAATATAGTAATTAACAAAACTAAACCTAAGGATCTAAACCACGACCAAATTGAGGTATTAGCATTCTTAAAAAAAATTATCTGTATATGGCCATGGCATCCTTCTCAAGTTTCCAAAAGGTTTATGCAAAAAGAAGGTATCCGACTTAAGTAAATAGTTCAACCACACAACTATTGAAACTATCCACACGCACTTGGAGTACAGAATTTTGGGATGAAAAAAGCTTGTAAGTATATATCGTTATCTAAAACAAAGGCAACAGCAAAATCTATTTGGCCGCTTGTTCTAAGACACCGGCTTTCTTCCACTCTTCCTCCATCGTATCGATCTGCATTGGCGGTAATGAAAACATGTTTAAAGTCGAACTTCCACTCCGGATTTCCTTCAACACTCGCAGCGCTGATTGAGTTTGCCTGAAGTACATGTTCTCCATATGCTCTATCTCTGAAAGTTCTTTGGCCTCACTTTCAGTTGTATTTGTAGGCTCACATGCTCTCATATCATTGCCTTCAGGTGCTGCAATTAACGGTACGCTTGTTGAGAAAAGGCGATCCAACATCACCTCACACTCCTTCACAAGCTGGTTAAGCACATGAGTAGTGAAGAATGGCTGCTGCATAATCATTTGCACAAAGGGTAATTGAACAAGGTCACCACTTCGCTTGTCATATTTCTTTAAAATTTTTACTAATCCTGTGAGAGAGCCACCAAGAAATATAAAGAAGGATTTCAATGAGACTGCACCATTGCAAGCAAAATATACCAAATTTAAATATCCATTCTACAAAAACTGTTTCCTGCTAATGGTCTAATCAATCCCTCTGGTTGTTCGACTAAATGATTCTAATGGCAGCAAAGTGTACTTTAAATATGTCGAGTTAAATATTGGCAATCTGATTTTGATAGTTTTCTATAATCCGTAGCACTCAACGAGGCAACAATAGAGGTCAAAATCGATTAGCAAACAAAGGTATAAACAATTTCACATAAACAGAGGTACTGAGAGAACATCAAATTTCAGAGAAGCATATCAAGTTTAGTTGAACCACCTACATTAACTCAACAATTTTCAGTTCTACAAACATTCAAATTCTACATTATCATTCAAATCAAGAAACAGAAAAAAGTACCTGTGTAATTGAGGGAGCTGTAATTCTCTAACAGAACCATCTCTCCATGAAAATCTACAATCTCCCTCCCTATTTTCATTAGCTCTTCATTCGAATCATTCGCCTTGGCTACCCTCTCCTGCAACTCCTACTCTCCATTGACAACAAAGAGAAAGAAAAACCATTCAAATTTCATCTTGGCCCAGTCAAATCTATATCCCCACAATACCCACAACAAACACTGCATCCTAACAAAACAAACACATAATAATCTCACCAACAAAATATATTCCTAAATACCAAAATGCAAAACTAACCCATTTAAACACAGCCTAATTAATTGAAACGACATAGTTTTATTGAAATATTGAAAAATGAAGAATAAAAAAAAAGGGACCTTCCAGTGAATGACAGAATCCTCTTCTTTGTCAACAATAAAAGAATTAAACTTGTCCATCTCATCCTCCAAAAACCTAACAAAACCATTCTTGACATCATCGAGTCGTGGGCGCTTACAGGGTGGGTTATCTGGATGAATCAACTTCAACTGCTTCTTCAATTCCTTGTAAGACAAGAACTTATCTCTCCACTCAGGTATGGTCTCCTCTATCACCACACTGGCTCTTTTCCAGAACTTCATATCTCACTCACCAATCCAATATCCCTATTTCCGAAACTTGATTCCCAGGGGGACAGCTGTATTTCTAGACGTGGAGGATGCGTTTTGTCGTAAAGTTTCGGAGGGACCGTCAACCTCCACCTGTTTTTTTGTTTTTTTTTTTCTGTTTGTTTTCTTTTCGTTTGGTTTTGCAATTTTTCGATTCTCATTATTAATAGATAATTAGATAGTATAAAAAAATATATTAAGTTTTGGATAACATTTGATTGGCAACATGTCGTTCCTGAAATTTGAATCGATTAGCCGAATTTATGAATCGATAAATCGGCCAATAGTCTGATTCTATTTTATTATTTAAATCAATCTGGAAGCAAACAAATATTAAAATTAGTGAAAAACAAAGAATATACCGGTTTAACCAGTGATATAGAACAATTGTAAGTATTGAAAAATATTAAATAATTTTAAAATTAAATAATTTTATATATTTATATATATTTATTTATTTATATTATTTTAAAATTACACGTTCGACTAATAAAACGCCCATTCAACAAATAAAACGATCACTCACCCTTTTTTCGATTCGATCTCTTATGATAACACTGGTTTTTACGTAATTTTAGTTACAATACATAAACAGGTTTACGGTTAGCATACTAATAAAATTTGACTATTGTAGCAGGCAAGTCAAAATCGGCATCATCTAAATGTATAGATAAATAATTAAATGCGTTCGTAATTATGTTGTGAAATTTTATTTAAATATTATAAAAATTAAATTCGTGTTATTTGTAATATAAATATGTACTAAAAAATTATAGTCCAATTATGGTTTATACTTTATATAGCTGTACTAAAACATTTACCACTTGATATTTTATTCAGTGAAGTTTATCCGAAAGGGGTGAAAGATTGAAAATGGCTATAAATAGCCTTACAAACAAAACTGAATACACACTCCCTCAAGCTTCCAATCCCCCCTCCCATACTCACTCACTCACAAATAAACACCACTCTCTTTTTCTCCCTCGCCGAGCACTTTACAAGAATAAACGAATGAGAAAATTAAGCGTAATCAGTTGTGCAAATTGATGATTTTCTTTGCATTGCATGTATTCGTTAGATGGTGCTACTGAGAATGTGGCAACAGTTGCGCAATGGTTTTGTGTAAAGTTGGCAGCTTTCGAATGGGTTGGTCTCATTTTTTAGGTTTTTTCGAATTGTCGTTCATCCATGCAATTCGTATAAATTTTAAGCTTTTGTTAGCTTCACTCTGATAAAGTCTCACACCCTCGCTATCTTTTCTTCTTTGCAGGTCATTGATGACATTGATCATGTTACCTCAGCGTGGCATTTGCTTCTGAGACTGTTTTGGGTGGTCAGAGGTTTATTTGTGGTGAATTGTGGAGTGTGAAGGGACGGTTGTTAGTCAAAATCCACTTGGTCTGAAGTTCTTTCCTTTGCTGGTCAGTAATGATCTTGATCATCTTTTTAATGATGTGGATTCTGGTTTTCATTTAGTTTGAATTATCGGTGTAAACATTGGAGTCTCGTAAGAGTTTTTCTGTGCTTGTTGAAGTTTATGAGTACTTTACATAACCATGCGAGACAGTTTTCTGTTTTTTCTTTGTGAACAATCAATGAGGTAGAATTTATTTGTTGAATTTAATGAACTAGATGTTTCCTAATTATATGGAGTTGATCGATTGTTCATTCCATGAAACTCAGGATTCCAAATGGTAATTTAGAATTTTCTGTATGAATGATTTACTTTACAGCAAGTTGCATAAGATCGATCAGAGTTTGTTTTCATTTCAATTTTGTTCTTTTCTTATATCACAATTCCACCTTTACATGGCCCACTGATTATTTTCACAAATATAGCATCAGAACGCTAATTGTATCATTGCCATTTTAAAATATGATTCTGTGTGACTTCTTTTCCAGACTTTTATCAGGAGAATTTTCTAATTGATACTATTTGCAAAAATCGAGGAAGAACGTAATTGCGAAGACATGGTGGTCCTCAAAGTAGTATTGGTGGATTTGACAAACATGTTTAAGCAGAAGACATCATGGAATATGAAGTGTTTGGGATGCTTTGGCAGTTTAGACTCGAGACGTTTTGGGCACCTCCAGAGCCCACCCCAACTTTGGGATAATTAACACTACAAACATATGAAGAGCAGATGATTATAAAATGGTGGAATGCCATGCATTTGAGAACTTTGCTTTAACTTCATCAACAAATGCAGCCATGGATGCTTCAGGGCGTAATGAGTTTTCTTTGAATGGATAACTGCTGAAGCTAAGTCTGGTGCCTGAAAATCCATTCTGTTTGGACCAAAGATGGAGAGACGAAATTCCAATTGAAACCTGGGTTAGCGCAGAGAGTATTTTGTTGGCCGGAGGGGTCCACCCTCAAGGGTTGAGTTTCTGGTGGATCCATTTGATGACACTTGCAAAGTTTGTTACAAAAGGGACACTGCATTCTCATTTAAAAGCACAACAGAGTGTGCAGTGATAAAATGTGACATGAAGGTATAGTTCTTAGTAAGAGGCATAAATGAGGTCAAACAATACACAGATAGGTCAGGTTATGTCATTCTTTTGCGTTTGGCTTCAGCCGCCAGAGTTTTGTACTATACAGCAAATTATGATTTTGGAATACTGTCTCCTTTTGATGTTGGATGATGATGATCCTAGTATCCAAACTACAGACTGCACTCAAAGGAGGACAATTGGTAGGGGCAACTACTACAAGGGGGAATGGGCAATGAGGACTCCTCTCGACTGATGAATTTACTGGCAAAGTACCTTGTTGATAGTGTAATCAGCACTTGAAGCTACAAATGAGATATTCTTTGTATTTTTTGCTACATCTGTGCCGCAAGGCCACTCTGTCATATTATGTAACAGATCACAGGCTATCCTGTGTTCTACAGTTGTACAAGGCTTCAAACTGTTAATTGTATGATGCCATCAATGCTAATTACAGTATTATATGTTGACATTCTAATTTTGTGACATTTACTTTTTTCCTCTTTTCTTATTCTTTATAGACAGTTTACATTGGAATTTTTCTTATTTCTTGCAATTGCTGCTATCCGTTCCATTTAAACTGCCTTAAGAGTTAAGAGTATGCTTTTCAGCATGAAGTATCTCTGTTCTGATTTTCCATGCACCTCACCACTTTTTCTGCAGATTCTGATGTCAACAAATTCAGTACAAACAGCTTCTGCCGAGTCTGCTCCTGCATCTGTATTTTATCAGGTATATGTTATTATGTTGGCTGGCTACATTTGTTGTTGAAGTCTGAAGCATCTGCACTTCAATTCTAAATGCCAAAATGCCCCTCTTGTATGATACTGGAAGTATAGTCCTTTGCAGACAATGGAACTTGGATTCAGAAAGATGCAGTTCTTCTTCCAGGTGTGCTCTTCTTGATCAATCAGTTTTGATAATGTCTCAGCATTCTATATTTAGTAGCATTGATCTTTTAGAAAATAGACACGCATACTTGCAACTGTATGTGAATGGTATGATCTCTTGTTTCAAATGCTGTCATTTTCATGGTATATTTTTCTTATCATACTTCTCTGATGACAAAAAAGAAACTGCTCATACTGTTGCTTTGAGTTTTCATATTTATCTATTTTCTGATAATAGGGAGCCTCAAGTTGGATACCCTTATCTGCTCAGCTAAGCAACATTGAGAATACATTATCTCAGCTGCTGGTGGAAGATGCATTAGACTTGAATAACTTGGGTTCCATACTGGTTCATCTCTGACTTTTTATGACCCAATCAGGTAAATATATATCATCACTCAAGTCGGTACCTTTTAATTATCTCGGTTTCTTTCTGTATATGCCAATGATTCCAATTTAGTTGTATAGCCGCTCACTGAAATCCTCAATTTAGTTGTATAGCCGCTCACTAAATCCTCGGAGTCATAATGATATTGATCTCTCTACTTGGAATTTTGCAGACTTTGTTTTATTTCAGTTTTCGTAGTTTTGTTCTGATTTTAGAAAGATTCATAAATGGAACTTCGTTTTCCCTTTCTGAATAGGGTTTAGTTAATCTCCAACAAGAAGTTGATGAATCTTGGCATGCTCGTGTATGCTTCTAGGTTGATTCTAGACTGGAAAGATTGCCAAGAGGCTCAGTCCTATTGAAAATCATTGCATATATTAGCAAAAGTGAGCCCCATAAGATGCAGAAATCGAAAGGGATCTTTTACAATACAATGTCCTATCATTAAAGGTCAGCTTTCCCTGCAAACTAAGTGAAAAGAAAGCCCCAATGCCTACTTTTCCCTTCATGTACTGAATTATTTTTCAGTGGAACATGGGACTATTTTTGTCACTAACGTCGACAAACTCTGAACTACACATAAGCATGTTGAGAGGGATTGATTATCAACCATGGACCATTTTGGGAAGAATTGTCAAGAACCAACCATCAATTCAAACTTACTCTAGATTCTTTTTGCTTTTTTCCCTTGAAGTGAAAAGAGAAGATGCCAGTGCCAAATCCTAGTGCTTTATTGCCACTCACTCACCTATTCAGAACAACCACATATAGATTTCATTTATGATGAACCAACCACCTTGGAGCTGTCCCTTCTTTTGTCAAACTTGTCTTTATGATTTGGTTACAACTTTTAGTGTGGCTTAACCTTCTCAGTGTAAAACCTCTTTTCCTCTGTTCTTCTTTCTCTTGAAGGTTGTCACCATCTTGTTATGAACTAGTTGTCTTATTGGCCTGAATTTTCTACAAATGGCGGACTGATATCAAATGACTTTGACCTTTTTTCTTTCTTTTATTTTCCCCCTTCTACCAATAGCAGACTAAATGAAAGTCTTTTATTAAATGAAATGAAAGTCTTTTATTAAATGAAGCTCTGCACTACCACATGTATTATCTTTTTCTATTTGAATATCTTAAGCCTGATTGGACTTTTGAATAAGAAACGTATCTAGAATGTTAGCCATCAGAGATTTCAATTAGAAAAAAAATATATATAGACAGTCTGGAAATGAATAGAGAAGAAGAAATTTGATCCTGGTAAAAAGTATGTTTGATAGAAATTTACCGCTTTTCTGGATAGTGGCAAAAGAAACTACATCATCTTTGCTAAACATATTGACATTTTCCTAAGCTATAATTGTCAGACATAAAAATACACAAATGTTTATGTTTTGTTTTCAGGGACAGAAACTGATGTTTATGTTAGTGAATAATGACATTTCATGATCCTAATAAACATGTAATTATCTATAGATCTCTTAGTGTTATCATCTTCCTTCCCTTCCCCATGGCATTAATTTGCTTTCTGAAGTTACTTGCACCTTCAAAAGAAAAAGACATTACATGTAGTGCACACTACTAATACAATTGTTAACTTGCATTTTGTTTCTCTGTTTTGGAAAAGATTGGTTCATCGGTATGACTTATGAGTTATGATATTCTTTCTGAAACAAAGGATTTGTAATTTTGTATGGTGTCATTCATAAAATTTTCCTTTTCAACTGTAAGTACCAGTCTTATTCTTGTTTCACATTACAGATAAACACACAAGAAAAACAAACTGAACTGCACCAATTTGTTGACATCTTAGTCTACTACACAAACAGCAGTATATATTTTCTTACAGGAAACAAGTCGTATCAACAATTTTGCACAACCATAAATAAAGGAGCCATATAACTCCTGAACTGCTGTACATACACATTACATGTACCAAGTTATTTATATCTTTTCCTTAGCACAACCCACATTTAGTAACTATAGTTTAGTTTGGTGGGTTACATGCATCTTCCTAACTTCATAGTCACTATCACACATCACTAAAAGTATATTGAGGTGGCAATATTTGAATTAATTGGAGACTGTACCCACCCACGATACTGTGTGCAGAACTTCACTAGAAGAAAGGTCCATGTATGTTTATGGAGCTTTTATGTATAGAACCCCACTAGAAAGCTGATTTTAATTACATGTCAATTCCATTGAAGTAGCTCTTCTATCATTTGCATTGCAACTCTATCCTCTTCATCTGTACTATTTTCTGGTTCAATCTCGGCCATTGGTGAACTTGATGAGGACAATGCTGTCCCATCTTCTATGTTTTGAACAGTCTTCTTGTTTCCAAGCTCAACTCTCATAACCCAACTGGACGATGAGCTAGGGCCGGCTCTCTTTTGCCACACTCCAATATGAGAGTTGTCGGTATCAAGCCTTAAGCAAGTGAGGGAAGGAGAAGGGTCTTTGGAACACTTCCTGAGCTTTGAGTTGAGAAGCTCAGAGAGTGCCTTTTGTGGCATTGGTGAGTCAGGGTCATTGTAGTTGTTTTTTGCATCTCGTTCATGATCATCAAGGTGTTTCTTAGGAAAATTGGTCTTGGCATTATGACCACTCATCAATATGGCCGCTTGGTCATATGCTCTTGCTGCTGCCTCTGCTGTCTCGAATGTGCCAAGCCACACCCTCCTCTTCCTACATAAATTCATATTACCATAATCAACAACACAAAACAGCTTATACTATATTACAAGAGATGTTCATACAAAATGCTATGAGCAAGACTGTTTCTGAAACTTTTCTTTTATGTCAACATGGAGTATATAGTGTGAGGAAGAGAGAGAAATAAGGTTAGTGTAATAATGTGAGTTGATATGCTTACAGTAAAGGGTGGCGAATTTCTGAGACCCAGGAGCCCCACTGGCGTTGCCTGACTCCTCTGAACTTTCTTGATTGTTGTACCATTTTCTTTGGTTTTCAGATATCTTTTCCTCAACAGAAAAAAATTTCAAAGTTCATCAACCATATAATAAGTATGACAGAAGTCACAGAATGTGTATTACAGAGAAGATGGTGAGCTTCTATTAATAGACTGAGTGAGTTGGAGGGTTTAAAGTAAAACACCGTACGAAATGTGTAGACAAAGTTTAGTGTAATGTCGGTTAGTTTAGATAGGGAAAAGTCTTGAGTTTGCAATAATGATTTCACCAACACATATCATTATTGATTTCATGACACCTTTCACTTCTCTTCTTAAGCACATAACAACTAGAAATAAATGACAGTAGCATCTTAAGTTTGCAACGAAGATCTTAAGTTTTTGTTTCCAAATATGAATGAACAGATCTTTGAGAATATGCTTGCTTCTTTCTTCTATTTGATTGTAGTATTGTATGTCTCACTGTTATCAACATTATCATATGATTCTACAAATTAGTTGATAGAGTTTTATCTCCTGCAGGGATGTTTCAGAAGACAAATTAGTATGATGGAGTGAGATCAAATCTGACTCATTCTTGTGAGAATTTCATGGTATTCATTACACAACTACATTATTAAACTTTGGTGCAGCCATAGCCATTAAGATGAGAGTAAAAGTTGGCCACAAAAGTGACTGGTGTGGAGGACTATTGTTTCAATTTCCTGAGAAAGGGAAAGTTCTGTTCTTACTAAGATAACGTGAGGAAGAGCTTGTTTTTAGTCATTGAGTCATGTTGTTAAGTGCTGCTGTGTTCAAATTAAAATGATTATAATTGGAAGAATAGTTTTGATTGTTTCTTATGTGTTTTAGATGGAAATGCCTTTAAAAAATGGGTTGGAAGTGCCTTTAAAAATCGGTGCAGACAAGTTGGTGGGTGTGCGGGGAAGACTAATTCTTGAATTTTTTCCTCTTCCAATTAATTGCGTGGTTTATAGCAATCTTATAAAAGTCGAACCAAACCTGTCGGTCGAACTGGTAAACTGATCACTAGTCTGGTTCTGATTCACCGTTCAAATCAGTTTGTAAGTGAATTGGTGAAAACCAGCGAATTGGCTAGTGGACCGGATTGGTTTTAAGTATTGAAAAAATTAAATAATTTTGTATATTTATATTTATTTATTTATGTTATTTTTAAATTACCGGTTTAACCAATAAACTACCAGTTTGACTAATAAACCAATTATTCAATCTTTTTTCTGTTCGATTAGTGGTGTTATTTTAGGAACAGTGATTTATAGTATATCATAGAGGTTGGTTTCACAATAGTAGACTTGGCCCAATTTATAGGAAGGA
>CANYCX010952031.1:0-18428 GCA_948193385.1 Breynia disticha f. nivosa | reverse complement strand
TCAAAATGTAAAATTTATTTATCCAAACCTTCCAAACAGTTGCAAAAATAAACATGGATATGTGAAAGAGTTATTAAACAATACAATGTGAAATGTAAAAATAAATACACTTGTCTTTAAGACATCCTTTCAAAACTATCCATGTTTGCAAAGTACGTGCTGGAATCCTCCTCGCGGCAATCCTGCTATACCTGCACAATCATTTAAAACAAACAAAAGGGGTGAGTATAAAGATATACTCAGTAAGTGTAAACCCAATTTAAGTTTAAATGAAGTGCAGGGGTCCAGTTAGCATAGGTGTGCTGATGAACACGAGGTTGCGTTCATCCCTTCATCCCCAATAGTCAAATACTATATTGAAATCCAAGTTCATTCATGTTCAACTTTAATGACCAACACGATGACGTGCTGGTCAGTACAAGAATGTATTATTGTCGAAAATGCCTATTCAAATTCTTAATTCTCAGTGATTTGCACACAGCTCACTTCTGTATTAGATACATACTTAGTCAGGGCATTTCGTACATCATCTTTCTGGCATATAGCCTTGTATACTTACATAATATTAAGTATACCGTAACACATAGCACTCATACTTAGTGTTCTTATAATTCATAAACTTACTCAAAAGCACACAACAACAATTATACATAATTAATCCAACACACAGCTTACTATCCATAATCTCAATCACACAGATTAATAATCCATTCAATCCAGCACACAACATTTCAGATCACACAGATCTATATCCACACAGGATAGCTAACAGTAATCACGAACCACACAGGTTCTAAATCACACAGATATCATAGCATGACATAAATATGAATGTATGAAATGAAATGTTAATGCTAATGCAAATCCACACAGTATGTACCCGGGTTTTGCCCACCATAGCACACAGCAGTGAGAATCCTCTATCGCACACAACAGAGGAATGACATATAGCTTGAGCACACAGCCCTGAACATATAGGTCGTAAATACGAACCACACCTCAGTCCTCATCCACATAGGAGTAGTATTGCCACATAGGCTCGTGTCACACAGACTTATGTTATATGTATGAATGTAATCAATATGAGTATCATTCATATTCTCGCACACAACATAGCTCACATAGAGCAAATCATATCCACACAGGCATAAGAATACCACATAGTATCACATTTATCATGTTATCTTTAATAACATTCATAGCACACATCAATAGAACAAGATAATATGTCAGTATCTCACATAGAGAACATTTCATACAAAAACATACCACACAAGTAGAACTTTCATTTAACAATGTAAGCAATACAAGCTTACCATTAATCAATCAAATAACCACTATAAGTCAATCAAGACATATATATATATATATATATATATATCAAACATATGTCAACAAGATATATAATCAAAACACATCTCATTTCCAGATTCATTAAGATTCATCTAGAATCTAACAAACTCAACATTTCATTATAGGCCAGTTCTAAATGAAATAAGCCTAAAGAAAGGATTTATGAATCTATTTGTAAGTTTAAGGGCACTTGCATAAAAACATAAAACACTTACCTCGAAAAGCAACAAAAGCTATAAGCTAACACAACTCAGTCATCATTTCTCAATCGTAAAGATTCTCCTGTATGTAATTCACAACACACAAATCATGAATACTCATTTACCACATTCATTCTTACTTAAAAGAATCAAATTAAGCATTTGTCAACTTAAAGTCAACTAATTATCATACTTTCCTTATCATTCATCTTCACAAATTTTATCCATTTGAAGAATACATCTTCTAAATCATATTCCATGATTTTATTCAAGTTCTAAGCATGCAATAGCATATGATTCCATCGTAATCTTCAATTCAACCACATATAATTCCTAAGGTTGATAATTCCAGCAATCAACCTATTTTCAACCTTAACTCAACTCTTAGGTTTTCACTATGTATCATCAATTCTTTTTCCTCAAAACCATCCTATCAAATCCATAAAATCAAGGTCTGTTTCTTTACATCCAAACCAACATTTCCAGCAAATTAAATTGCTATTAAAATCATCCAAACTCAGCAAATGTCATACTATCAACCTAAAATCAACTTTAGCCATTTTTACCTTAAGCCTTAGGATGAAACTTGTAAGAATCAAGCTTTAATTCACTTCCTCTGAGACAAAATCTCCATTTTCTTAGCTCCCTCAGTTCTTCTTTTGCTCTGGGAAGAATAGGAGGCAATTGAAGATTTTCTGTGAAGTTCTCGAGTGTTCGGTTTATATTTTTTTCAAGCACACAACACACTACGCGTGGTGGCATGCTGAGTACGCGTGGTCGGCACAAGAGTGCGTACTCGGCTGTCCACTGCGCGTACTTGGCTAATTCCAGCACTTCTCTGATTTTCTTTCATTTTTCCTTGTATACCATATGTCAACCTTTCATATACCTTTATATATTAATGTTTAAACATTTATTCTTCATAAATTTACGACGAAAATATCCCGGGATGTTACAAGTGAACTCAACCCATGTATCGTACCCTAGGGAAAGTTAATGCTAAAAATCATGCGCGTCCTAATCGTTTGACAGAATGTCCAGTCTAGAAAAATTGATTGATTTTGAGTGCAAGAAATTAAACTAAACTTAGTGCAGAAATGTAACAGCAGAAATTGAAAGGCAAAGAAACATAAAATTAATTACAAAATCTCAAATCAAAATGAAATCAATAGTGCATTAACATAAATGGGCATAAAATGTAACAAACATCAATTAAAGGCACTTAAAACATAAATTCAGCAGCAAAAACATAAAACCTAATCAACAACATCATCAAAACATAAACTAAATACCAAATCAAACAGCGAATTGCAAGGAATCATAAAAAGTATCAACTGAAATCTAAAAGAAAGCTTTTAAACTCTGCTAGAAATAAAAACCCAAAGCAATAACCTGCAAAGAAACATAAATGAGCATCAGAAATTAAACAGAAGAACTTAAAACTAAATATCATTGCAAGAAATGTAAAGGTTTGTGCAAGAATTGGAAAGCTACACTCAGGAAAACATGTAAATGGCAAGGAATCATAAATGGATTTTAGAAAATGTAAAGGATGTAAACCCTAAAACTATTCTAAGGTCGTCTAACATCTGACCCAGAGGAAAGAATGAAACCCTCGTGAATTTATTGCAGAGGATCGAACTGTTCGATTGATGGCACGAGCTCTTGCCATTGGCACGTCTCGTGCCTTGCATAAAATCAACATGGCACGATGGCAGCACGCGTAACCCACAACTCGTGCCAATTTTAATTTAAGCACGATGTCATGCTCATGTTCTTGGAACAGCACAACCTGTGCTCAAGTTCTGGGTAAAGCACGAGCTCTTGCTCAACATTTTGGATCGTGGCTGTAATGCCCCGAAAATTTTAAAATTTAAAATTTAAAAATTTAGGTGAGGAATATAAAAGGGAAAATTAAATTTTTCCGTAGTAGGATTTTTTTAAATTAAGAGTATTTTTAATTTAAATTAAAGCAATGAGTATACGATTTTTTGTATATTATATAAATTAAATAAATGTAAGAATGGATTTAAATAAAATATATAAGTATATGATTTTTGTTATTGAAAATTTACGATATTTAGATTTAGAAGAGGAGACAATGACAAAAAGAAATAATAGGAAGTGAATACGAATTAAATTGAATTAAAATAAATAAATTTAGGTAAAACAAAAATAAGAATGAGTTTCGAATATACGTAAGAATTTTAGATTTATGAGAAGGATCAGAAATTTCGAGACAGATAATTGAAATTGGGGGACAGGGGTATTTTAGGCATTCCCCTAGTTAGTCTAACGCTAAATAGTCTAACCCTAATCCCCATAACCCTAAAATTATTCTTCTCCCCCTCTCAAAAACATACCAGCCGCCCCCATTCTCTTTCTCTCTCTCTCATCATCTTCTTCCCCCTCCCTACGTCGACTCTCTCTCTCTCCTCCCTCTCCCTCACGGCATATCTTCTCCGCCATCTCCTTCTCATGTCAGCCACCACGGTATCTTCCTTTTCGGTCTTCTCCTCCTCGCCACAGACGCGTCTCTCTCTCTTTTCTCCTCTCCACAGCCGTCACTCTCCACAAATGCCCTCCATCCTCCAGTAGTCACCATCTCCTTTTGTCCAAAACCATATTCGTTCCTTCACAAAAACCACCTCCAGCCGTCGTGCCTCCGTCGACGCTGCAACTCCGGCCGTCGCGCGTGTCCAGCCTCGTACCGCCCTGACCGGAGCACGCTGGACTTATCTCCCCGCAGCCGTGCTGCCGTCGACCATATGGGTAAGCGAGGTGGGTTTCTTGGGACAAACTCCTATTTTTAGTTGCTTGAGATAAAGGATTAATGTGTGTAGTGGGTTAGTTGATTTTACAGATTCGGGAAGCATTAGAAGGCCGAAAGGGAGCTGTCCGTACCGAACTATCGATTTTTTGCTTAGGTGGGTTTGTAATAAGATTGTGAATGATATGAAAATGGGTTTAATTGAAAGATGTAATTTATTGAGGTTTGCGTTATAAGGATTTAAATTGTTAAGAAAGAGAGAATTGAGATTTTTATGTTTGTTTGGGAGTGATATAAATAAAGAGGAAATATTGTCGTTTTCGTCAAGGAGATTGTTTTCGGTGGAATGCAAATTTGTTGGGATTAAAATTGATATGTTCTAAAATCGTTCTTAAATTTTGACATGGGCTTTAAGTCAATACATGATATAATGTTAATCTTGACTTTATAAGATTAATTCATATGAACGCGATGCATTAGAGATAGAGTCATGGATAGTATTTTTGAGGTACACCTTTAAATTTGATTAAAAGGATATAGAAATGGAGAGAAGAATAAGAAATTCAGGAACATAGTAAGGTGAAAGGATCTAGTTAATGATTTTGAATGTGAATTTGAAGATTTTGGGTAAAGAAGGGTTTAGGCAATTAAGTGTAATTTGGTAAATATACATATATTGGAATGTTTAATTAATGAATTGTATGGAATCTATGTGATAAGATGTTAATTATGAGCTTGGATATAAGTTGTGTTTATTGCTAAATTTACGGAGTTGAGGTAAGCGTTCTACACTTACCATGATATGGTTTGAGTAATTGATGGTATGAGATTGTGAAACCTTGCTTTATGTAATTGAATGATATGATTAGACTTTAGCATGTATGGAATAAACTGAAATGAGGCTTATAGTTTTATAAAGTTGTAAGCGGTCGCCACTTACTAGATGGTATTTTTCCATATGTCTAAATGGAATTAATTGATAAAATAGTTAGGATTTATTATAGAAGATTTTTAATGAATTCAAGATATAGAATGTTTGTGGTTTAGGTTCTTACGGAATAAGCTTGAATAATGCTTATATTAAGTAAGTGCATTTTCCATTTACTTTAGTGTGTTGTTGTTTATGAACGGTGGATTTTATATAAGTGTTGTGTTGCTTGGTTATGTATGAATTGATTTTATGCTTGTGAGACTATGATGGGTGGTTTGTGTATGGTTGCTTTTAATGTGGAATAAGTTGGGTATGAGATGTACTCTTGTGTTGACATGTTCTTATATAAAGGTTGTGGATTAATATGATTGGATGATTTGTATGTGGGCTTTCATATCCATATGAATGAAATTGGAAATAAGAGGTTCATGTAATGTATTTTCTTTATGAAAATGGGGCTTGTGCTCATGCTTGTGATTTATGCTAGAGTTTGAAAGAAAGATTGATGCTTAACTTACATCGCACCATGACATTGTTAGTATGAGCATTTTCTGTATGTTCATGATGAGGGCCTCGTGGCCAATGTGGTATAAGGGGCCTCGTGGCCAACGTAGTATAAGGGGCCTCGTGGCCAATATACACAAAGAGAGTAAAGTCTCTCAGATATGAAAACAAGGACCTCATGGTCAATATGCACAAAAAGAGTGAAGTCTCTCGAGATTTGTGAAAAGAGTAGCAGAGGTTAAGTGAAGTCTTCCTCTTGCGAATTGTAAGGCTCCGGAGCGGTACATTGAGTGTGCTTGCATAAACATAACCATTATTCGCATAAGCATAAGCATTATGTGCATTCATCCATTTGCTATCATGACTTAATTAACTGTTTTTGTGAATTATGGAGGTATATGTGAAATCCTAGAAATATGTGCAATGTGTATGGAATTGTGTTGATGATTTAGCTTGTGTGATTAACATTTGAAATGGTTGCTTGCAAATGTGTATGGATGTGATTCAATGGAAAATGGCATGTTATAATTGAGATAAAATGTGTGTTGTTGGGAAAAAGGTGGCCTAAATGTATGCTTGAAATGTTGAATGTGTTTAAGTGTTGACAATGCTGCTCATCAGTCCAGTAGGTGTGAACGGCCAAGGGAACGGCCAAGCTGGCTGTTTCCCATGGCCGTTCCTTTTACAAAAGTGGTCAGTGAAGGAGAATGGCCAGGTGAACGGCCAAGCTGACCGTTCCCCTTAGCTGTTCCCATTGTGCAGTTTGATTAAAATGGATTGTTTAGAAAGAATTGATCTAGTATGATTTGGTTATCGAACAATAGGCTTAAAGAATTGTATTTGTGTGGAGGTTAGGTCGTATAGGTTGAAGGTTCCCCTGCACATTCAGCATAACAGTTATAAGGATTCACTTACTGAGTATTCTTTATACTAACCTTTGTTTTGCTGTGTATTTGTGTGCAGGTTCAGGAGAATTTCCACGAGCGAGGTCGGAGGAGCACTTTTCACAAATCTTATCCGGATGGCATTTTGGGATCAAATAGGAATTTTATTTCTCATAAAGTGTATAAGTTATTCTACTTATCGTATGATACATTTGGAAAGTCATAGGTGCATATATATTATTTATTGGATCATTATATAAAAAAAAAATTGCCAAAATTATCATTTACTTGAAAATGAACTTTAAAATTTGAGCATCATAGTGGCTGTAAATTGAGATGAGCACGACCCGTGCTCATCATCATCAGGTCGTGCCTATCCTTTTTTAGCCCAAATCTCTATCTAATCCATCTTGTCCTGTCTGCTAATTAGTCTCCAAACATAAACAATATTAACTATTGTCCAAAAATTTAGAATCAGGTGAAAAAGACGATAATCAATAAAGATATGAGTTATCCTGTGTGTAAATCACATTTTAAACTAAAAATGAATTTTCCGATTAAAAACGGTTAAAAATGTGATTTTTAAGAGAAATTATGAACAAATGCGCGCGTAACACACAAGTAAAATATGATAAATATACTCATATTACACATGCATTACGCTTAAATCACATTTTAAACTTAAAGTGAATTTTCCAATAAAAACAGTTTAAAATGTGATTTTTAAGGAAAATTACGAATATGTGCACACGCAATACGTAAGTAAAATATGAGAAATATACCCATATTACGTGTGACGCCTAAAATTAAATCCTATTTATGCATAATTAATTCGAAAACATGGTTTTTTTTCTTTTATTTGAAAGATCAACAAAATGTAAAATATGAAATCTTATACAAGGAAATTTAAATCACAATACTTCAAACCAATCGACTATTTTTTAAATAAATCCTTTACAATACTATCCATGTTTATTTAAAAATGTGCTCGAACCATTCTCATGGAAACCCTCACAAACCTGCACACGACACAATCAAACAATTTTAATGTGAGTAATTTTCATTACTCAATAAGTGCTTTATGACACACTTACCAAGGTAGCTAATGCATAAGTACTTCGTTCATTTTAGTGTTTTACGTACATTATGCGATAATGCAATCATCCTTATTTAATATCTATTCAATCTGTTCTTTACTTCCAATTTAAGCCCGTTTAATAGACAAAAACGGTCTTGGAAACAGTTTACTCAAACCGTTCCATAAAGCATTTTGCCCTTCATAACAACCTCTGTAAGTAGAATGGTTTCCAGAACGATTTACGCAAACCGTTTAGAGAACCGTTTCAATTCTCTGAAATGTCTTTGGAAGTGGAACAGTTAGGCAAACGGTTTGCCCTACCTCCATCAATTCATAGCATAAAACACAGCAACAACTCAACATAATTATCAACGAGCCATACCGCTCAACTTATCTATAGCACAATAACACCATTTCTGCATCAAAGTACGCAATCCAAATTATACTCATCGCAAATAAGTCATAAGCACCCTGTCTAACTTAGCTATTTACCAATCCACACATCATTACATAAACACAACTCAAACATTCCAATCACCAAGATCACTCATACAACTTTAAACATATTTCAATCTATCATATTAGTATGCAAACATTCATTCTATATCCATGGAAAGCATAAACATGAATCCAATTCATAAACATGAGAATTTGTAAAGTAAGAATGAATGCACAATGCAATGCCAATGCATTCTCATACAACTAATGCATGCCCCAGTGTCTTCTTTTTTTCCTCGGTCCTAGACCGACATTGAGCTCTCACCCGAAATATCCTCGGACCTATTCTGGCATCGAGCCCAGCTCAGAAGAACCTCAGTCCTAGACCGGCATCGAGATCTCTCTTAGAATTATCATCGGTCCCAGACCGGCATCGAGCCCAGCTCAGAATCATTCTCAGGCCTAGCCTTGGATCTCAAGGCCACGTGCACACAATGTTTATGCAACACATGAATGAATTAATGCATCCAATAAGGCCATCAATCTCAAATCAATACAAACTCATGCTATGCATCATAGTGTCAATCAACCTCTCATTGTCAAAGTAAATCACATGTTTTATACAACTCCTATAGGCATAACATATAACAACATCAAAATGAAACTTCATCTCTCATAAGGATATATTATAGTGCACATTTGCAAGCATTCCATTTCATGTGAACATAAGCAAGTTCATCATGTGAAAACATAACCAAGCCTTCATACTTAAGTTTATCATATACATAAACATATACTTACATCACGAGTAAGCATGGCTTATACAACTCACTTCATTATTCATAGGCAAAAACATATCAATGTTATCATATTTCCATCCAAACATTTCAATAACATACCAATAAGCAGTAGCATATCCATACATTCAATCACTTCTACATAATATTACATTCAAGAATATAATCAAATTCATATCAAACTCATATACTTAACCTCATAATAGCATCAAAGGTCACATTATCGTACTCATGCTCAAGGCATCCTCCACAATTAGCATATTAGCATTCTCAATCAATTCACAACATTTGCATTACAGTTTCACATACTTAGTATCACACCATTTAGGAATCATTGAGTCATTTATCTAATACCATCTCAAGTAAAACAAGCAAGCATACAATCAAGTCAAAACAAGTCCTTCTAATGACTCATATGCTACTACCATTTCAAACAAATCCCATAATTATCGTGTATGCTTAACCATACAGATACAAAATCTATAATGGTAAGTGTAAGTGACTCTTACCTCGAAATTCGAGAAGTCGCGTGCTCGACACTCAACCTCATAAGTCCAATCTGAAATCTCCCTTCCTAGCGACATTTCCAAACAATTCTGATTTTGATTCCTAATACATTTTACGCACATCAAAATCCTACATTATTCGCAGTCAATAACTAAATTCTTTCATGTTAATACATTTTTAAGTTTCTTAGCCCTCCAATTCCATTTTCCAATTATCTTAATTACTCCACGTAAATAATGTAAATCTTTTTCATAACTTTAATTTTTAAATAACTAGAGTTAAAAACTCTTAAGTTTTTCAAGGACCACCATTAACTCTTTCTAATTCATTAAATTTTACCATTTTTTCAAGAGTTACGATGGTGTTAATTTAGTCCCAAAATATCATAACTATTTAGATTAATCTTCACAGTTTAAATTCCATGACAACAATCCCCTCAAAAGAAAACAACCCTATCTCTCTTAATTTATACTATTCCTTAAACCAGAAAATCCTCAATTTACGACATTCCAATTTCCTTCCAACAAAATTCAATTACTTAACATTTTAATCACAACATATACTTGCTCTAATTTGCAAATCCCACAACTAATTCCTCTTTCCCTCAATTTATTCTTAGTGCCTTATAACCCTAACTAATTCAACACACTACAAGATTTTGCTAATTTAGCGTCTAGAATTTAGCGACCAAATATTCTGGATGCTAAATTCTGACATTTAGCGACCACGTGGTCGCTAAATAGCGACCACATGGACGCTAAATTGGTCATCTGGTTGAACATTGGCGTAGGAATTTTTGGTGGGAAAACCAGTTGCGATCACGTGGACGCTAAAAAAGGTCACCATAAATAGTGTGGCGGGAAAAAATTGCGCCAAAAAAGGTCACAAATTAGCGACCACGTGGTCGCTCAATATCAGCGTCCACGTGGTCGCTAAATATCAGTCTTACGTGGTCGCTAATTTGTGTCTATGTGGTCGCTAATTTGGCGGCAAATTTCCTCCCAAATTTCCCTCCAAATTTCCCTATAATGGCTTCATATTTGGTTAAGTTTGTAACTAAAAAATTTACTCTAAATTAAATTGTTTGTAGTTCGTGAAGTAGAATACGTTGGAGCGCTTATTGTTTGGAGAACGTCTATTCTTTCAGAGGCTTAGCGGATATAATTGTAAGTGTTAATTTAATGACGTTTTATGTATTTTTAAATATTATATTTTGTATTTAGTTTTATATTATTTGTTTTGGGATAGTTTTAAAAGATATTCATATTTATTAGGAGAAATGCATAAGCGGATGTATGTACGTACTATTAAGGTATTTTTGAATGATGAGTTTATTGCGGGCATTGAACAATTTATAGAGTTCTCCATGTCAAATTATAATTTTGATGCAGTTAATTCGTCTTTATGTTGTCCGTGTACAACATGTAGGAATAGAAATTTTTAAGTCCAGATAAAGTTAAAGAACATATTATTTATCATGGATTTTTAAGCAATTACTATTGGTGGAATACACACGGAGAGACAGAGGAAATGTTTAATGTGTTATTGAGCGAGTCTCGACAACATGTAGGTGGTAGTAGTAGTACTTATGATGTGAACCGATAAATTATAATGTCTACGATGGTCCGACTTTTCAGACGGAACAATTTGGGATGAATATGAAACAAATGGTATACCATGGTTTTGGTGTTCGTCATAATATGGATGTTGATTAAAATCAACAGAAAAATGAAGAAGAAGATGTTCTGAACATTCAGCGCATGCCGGAGCCCCCAAATTCGGAGGCTCAACGTATGTTCAATATATTAGAATATGCCAATAGGCTGCTGTGACCTGAATGCGATATAAGTCAATTAACAGCGGTGATAGAATTACTTAATCTGAAATCTAAATTGAAAATAACAGAGTGGGGATATGACATGTTGTCAGATTATGCAAGACACATTTCTCATCCGGAGACAACGTTACCAGAGACATATTATGACACGAGAAAATTGGTTGAAGGATTGGGTTTACCGTACGAAGCAATTGATGCTTGCAAAAATAATTACATGATATATTGGGGTCTGAACGCAGAGAATAATTCTTGTCACATTTGTGGACATCCAAGATGAAAGGAAGGGAAGGTTAAACCAGTTCCATATGTGCAGATGTTATATTTGCTGATAACGAAGAGGTTGCAAAGATTATTTTCATCGAAACACATTGCTGGTCACATGCGTTGGCATGCAGAGCATATTTAGGAAGGAGTGATGAGACATCCTTAAGATGCTGAAGCGTGGAAACATTTCAATTGTGTGTATGGATATTTTGCAGAAGATTCTCAAAACGTGATGTTGGGCTTGTGGACAGACGGTTTCAATCCATTTAGAGCATCTAGTTAGCAGTACTCATGTTGGCCTGTTATTTGACACCGTATAACTTACCCCATCAATGTGTATGAGAAATAAGGTTATGTTTCTAACTGTCCTTGTACCAGGTCCAAGGTGTGATGCCAATTTTTTGCAAAGTTCATTTTTGAATAAATACAAAGTTTAGCACCATTTTTTCTCTAAAACAATTAAGCTATGCAAGAGAGAGAAACAGATAAATGGTTTCCAACCCATCAATACAAATCCTACATCTACATTAGTTTGAAATACGGAAGCTATGGAAAAACATTTAGAATGATATATTTATAAATCCCATCTATGCTAATGTATACATAGATATATAAACATACACAACAAATCAAACAACTGGGAGCTCGACCTTAAGTATCGCACCGCTTAGCCTCGCCGATCACGTAGTCCCATCCCTGGTACCCGTCACTCTGCACACGAATCAACAACAAAGACGGGTGAGTATATAAAATATACTCTGTAAGTGATCCTCCCTAATGGCTCGCCATAGCCATGCTACAAACAAGTCGTTTATGTGTTTTATTCCTTAGAAATTCATCCTAAGTCATTCTCTCACTTTAGATATTCATTAGCACATTATTCGGGCTAAAGTTTGGTTTTTGGACCACATTAATGTAGGTTTGATAAGCCCTAATGTACGTTATTCATCAACAGGCACAACCACAATTCCAGGTGAAGAATAACGTAGGTTAGCTTGTAATTAACGTAGGTTTAAGTACCTTAACGTACGTTATCCTCCTCAATAACATACATTAATGGCCTTCAGCACCTTTCTGCCCATCATCCGAGTTATATATCATACATGCACATCTTTCCTAACACTTAGAACATTAACCAATCTTTCTAAGCGCTTATTCATCCATCTTAAACACTCAAGACACAACTGTTGTCCATTTAATACCTGATTAATATACTTTATACAGATCAATTTAAACCTTCCTAAGCATCAACTTACACGTCATTTATGCTTTCCATGATTTATACTCTTAACCATAACACACCACAATACTCATATTCATTTACACACATCATACTTCAAGTTCAACTCCTCTTTAAACACATATGTCAAATCATTTAGCTTATGTTCATATTTCAACCATTGTTTCACATTCAACCATATCAACCTATGTGATCACTCATACTTCAAGTATACCCATATACATTCATTCAACAACAAGACAACACCATCAAGTCCCAAACAATTCAATCTAACCACCACATAATCAAGCCATATAGTTTTACATCATATTCCAAGCATCAACAACATTTAATCACTTACAATCAAGTCATCTAGTTATTAATCATTATTCCACAAGTGTATACTTCATTTTACTCGTAACGCACAACCATGATCTTGCCATTATTCCTTACAAATCAATACACGCACATACGAGCTTTGTTCCATTCTTGGATCCGTTTCCTAATCATCATTTGATCATCAAACCACCACACATAACAACAATCCATATAGATCATACAACTCATACAATTAACATATAACCATAAAAAGTTATCCATCCATATAACTCATACAATAACACATTCCACAAAGCTAAATCAAAGCACATTTGCTCAATCACAAATAGAATTCATAACATAACCATCACACATTTATTTCCATACAATCGACAACATGTCATGATGTAATGAATGAATGCATATGCAGTGCTAATGCATTCTCACGCAAATGATGTGCTCCGGAGCCTTATTGTAATAGAGAGTCCACTCTCTTCCTCATTGTGAGCTGAAGCTCCATTTGTGAACCGAAGTTCCATTGTGAGCCAAAGCTCCATTTGTGAGCCGAAGCTCCATTGTGAGCCGAAGCTCCATTTGTGAGCTGAAGCTCCATTGTGAGCCGAAGCTCCATTTTTCTCAATACATGAACATAAACGTGCTCATGACAACACAAGAATGTTATGTGTGAATGCAACTAATGCATTTCCAATTTCAAATTTTCTCACAACACATGAACATGAACGTTCGACAACAATATTCCATTTCACAACATATTCATAACGGCCAACTCGTGGCATAATCCAACATATACTAAATGTAACTCAAAGAGAGTTGATCAAATAACCAATAAGGAACATCCATATCGTGCATATGATAAGTAAATATGAATCATCACATCATTCTAAATCATATATCACACATACCATACATGTTTCATCATAAGCCTTATACTTATGATCATCCAACACATTCACAATAATGCACACTAATAAGCACCGCTTATAACATACGCTTACACATTCAACAACATTTCATATAAGTTTCATACTTAATCCATACAACATAAACATACACATCTTTCTATAGCCATTCTTCTTATTCAAGCTAAACCACAAATCATTTCTCAACACATCATAGAAGTCACTCATGAATCAACTTTGTATTTTCCCATACCATTAACAAAGTTTGCATTCAAATATACTTTAAGCAAGTCTCACCACAAGGACTAACCACGAGTTTGGATTCTTAGAACACTTCATTATGATCACTTAGCATTCTCAATCATCCAAGAAGACATTGATAACATAAACTTAATAATATAAAACAAGCATTCCATAGTAAGCGTTAAAGAACACTTACCTCGCGATCCCGCGGGTTCGACTCGGCACAAATCCCCGATTCGGGTTCCGGTTGTCGTTTTCTACACAAATTTAATCACATTTACTACCGTTTAACAAACAATGTACCTTATTTCAACATTTCCTACTGTTTTTCCCAAAATCCCCAAACTTTCCTAAAACCATAATCTCTTAAATCTCACCAAATCTTATGTTTTAGGGTTAAGGAATTATGGAATCATAAACTACAGTAAAAACCCATAAAAACCTTACCAAATGTATATATTTTCCACCACATTTCAGTTAAAAATCGAGAATCTTACCTCCTTTCCCGTAGCTCCAAAACCTAGCTAAAAGAAGGATCAATGGAGGGACAGATTGGTTGTTAAGCCGCTGTTAATTTGTTGTTTGTTAGTAGGTTTGATGTTTGGAAGGTTCTAGGATTGGTGTTTCATGGTTGGGAGAGAGTTTGGAGAGTGTGGGGTGTTTTTCCCTCGGTTATGGCTGTTCTCGGCCTTTTAATGACCTGTCCAGACCCCTGATAACGTATGTCTATTTTAACAATTAACGTACGTTAACAAAATTGAGATTCTAGGGGGGAAAAGTACGAATAACGTTATTCCATCAAACTTTAAATAATGTATGTTTAAGTGAAAATAACATACGTTATTTGCTTGCAGATAGCTATACTCAGCATTTTCTGACCTCTTTCGATCCCGAACATGCATATCTCTATACAAACATACTTGCAACTTATTTTAAACATCATTCCAACTTAATTAAACATCAATCAACCCTGAATTAACATACATATACACATATATAGATCATCCCACAATGATTTAACCTCATGCAACATAAAATGGTTAATTTTCGGGGCATTACAGCTCTTCCCTTAAGAAATTTTGTTCCAAAATTAGAAGCAAGTTAGGTTTTCGAACCAACTTAACTTACTTACTCACACGCTCCAGCTTTAAGCTCGTAGGCTTTTAACACACTACAAGGGTCACACATCTAAACAATCACAAACATATTCTTATATCTCAAGTCATTCTCAGAGAAGATGATAATCAAGGATTCAATCTGATTCATCTTAACTTACATGCTCATCTCCATGATAACATTACGATTCACACTATCACTTTCATGCGCAAAACATGCTTCACTATTAACAGATTGTCACCTTGAACCACAGAGCATCCTATAGCTCATCCATAACAAATAACCACTCTATAACTTCAAGATAACCTTTATTCATCGGATAGTCACACGAGCACCCAAATATACCTTTACAATTCTACTGTAATCAAAGCAAAGGTAGTGAAACTTCTGTAAAAGTTAAAACCCTAGGATATATCAGAGTTTGACTCCAAAACCCAAAAATCCAATCCCTTGAAAGATCTTTTCCCGATCCATGTGGCCTTCTTTTATTACTATAATTACTATTCTGTTTGCCTCTTACATCTCCAACCACTTTACGCCTCCAGTTCCTCATTCATAAATCTCATTTAGCCCATTTATCCGATTTACATAATCTCCACATTACCCATTAAGCTACACAAACACTTGTTTCAATATTATACGCAATCAATCATGACCCATTGGGTCATGTTAACTGATAACACCGATTTCCATATGTCATCATTATGCTTGATCCTTTTCATTTACTCTAAATTCTCTCATCTAACATTCACAATATACATATATCTATGCTCGCAATCTTTCATCTATCAGGTAATTTTCAGCCCAAGGTAGGTAAACAAGAATATAAGTTGCGATTGTATAAGAAAGAAATGCACAATGTAGAACTTTTTCGAGAAATGCAAGTAATGTCCTACCTTTGGTCAAGGAAATATGTAGGAAGGCAAAGAATGTACTTCCCTACACAAGATACAACTTTGGCAACACCTTCAAGAGAGAGAACGGGCGGTAGCAACCTCAAGAATCACACTCTATAAACGAATCCTCAATCATACTTTACCATAATCTCCCAATAACCTCAATAAATGATTAATTATAATAATTCTCTTTCTTTGTGTTTTTCTCTCACTTATTCATTGTTCACTCATATAATACTAATTCGGTCTTTTGGAACCGTCAAGTTCACTCGGTTAAACTTTTATGTAGAATTTAATCAACACTCATTCTAGTTCACTTTCCCAATTCATGGGTATACACTCATACGCTCCCTAGTTACTTAGGTTTCTCTCAAGTTTCCAGGTCTTATTTAGGTAATTCATTTGCCGTACATAGTTTCATTCAAAATTGTTTCGGTCACATTGTGATTATAAGGTAGTTTTTTTCTATTTGTTTTTACACTCGCATTACCTCATTAATATGGATAAGGAATTCTCACTCCCTATTAAATCATAACACAACCCATGCAACACACAACTTCCTTATTACTTGACAATTTATATTATATTCATAACAAGAATTTTATTGCATACAAAGTTATCTTGATTATTGTTAATACTCATTCTCACTTAACCTTTCACAAAGTACTTAAATCTCTGTTTAAACATTTATTTCATCGCTTTTATACTATGTGCTCTTAAATAAATTGGCACGCTTCCCATAAAGAACACATCTTTCTCAACCTACTTACGCTTAAACTAACTTATGTTATCATCCAATTCAATAAGAGAGCATTCCATAGCACCATCAACATCATTAGTTGCATACAACATCCTAACATAACTCTTATACTTCCAAGTAGTCACACATAAGACATGCACGCAAGTCAGTTCTTTATCATCACGTTTTTGCATACCACACAACATTTGAACCATTATAAGCAATTATTCCTTAAGCAGATGTTTCCCAAACCACAAAGGCACCAATTTAGATCATTTTTCTCAAAGCACAGAGTATTACTATTATGTTAAGCGCAAGAAGCTTTATGAGCACTCATTTACTTCCAGAACCTTTCTAAACACATAGTTCTTTAAGTAGTTTCATTTGCACCCTACCAAGTATAACTCCATCATACGAAGGCAAGGAGGCAAAGGTAAAACACTTACTTATCATTATCAATTTCTCCTACAAGGCATTCTATGGCTTGAACCATTTTACTTTACATAAATACATAGCAGTTATGCTAGTCTATTCATACCAGTTAAATGCAAAGTATCGTATGAATAAATTCATATTCATACATGTACCCACGATACCTAATTTCACTCATTTTACACTTACACAATTATAACATAATTGCTACTATTTGCATTTTACCCTTTTCATCATTATGCATAGGCTCTCGGGACTCGGTTGCTGCGTGCAATACACTGTCGACTAGCTCCCTTCCTTTAAAAGTAACCATTTTCAAAACCTTAGTTTCACACACAAGAATGTAATGAAAACAATTTTTTTGGCACAGTCCGCAGGGAATCTAATCCGTGCTCTGATACCACTAAATATGATGCCAATTTTTGCAAAGTTCATTTTTGAATAAATACAAATTTTAGCGCCATTTTGTTTCTAAAATAGTTAAGTTATGCAAGAGAGAGAAATGGATCATTGGTTTCCAACCCATCAATACAAATCCTACGTCTACGTTAGTTTGAAATGCGAAAGCTGTGGAAAAACATTTAGAATGATATATTTATAAATCCCATCTATGCTAATATGACCTCCAAATTCGACTACCACCCGTTATTATTATAGTAGCTCTTAGAGGTGATATTCGAATTTGGACATCATGAGTTTGTTAAATAGAAGTTTTAAAATCCAATTGTAAGCTTTTCAACACACACATTAATATATATATATATATATATATATATATATATATATAACATATGGACATATTTCATTACAAAATAAAATTTACAAAGTTTTACAAGGTTGATTAGGGTTATACAGGAAAAGAAACCGAGTAGACTCCATTTCGAGCATAACTGTAACATCTTAAAAATACGTATAAATACGTTTAAATACATAAAAATACGTAAAAAATTTTCGCGAATTATTTTGATAAATAATTTGGTGA
>CANYCX010951804.1:0-16073 GCA_948193385.1 Breynia disticha f. nivosa | reverse complement strand
TTGAATTATTAATTGGAATTTTTATTTAAATTTTAGTTCAATATTAATCTAGGCTTGAAATAAAATAGATAAGTTGTAATTAAATGAAAAAAAGATAAATAAATGCTTTAAAATAAGTAAAAAAATTCAAAAAATAAATGGCAGGAATTTATTTTGGTTAAACCGAACAAACCGACCACTTCGGTTCGGTTAAAAACCGAACTAAAATTCGGTTTGGTTTGTTCGGTTTGCATAAAGACTTCGGTTTATTGGTTCGGTTCGCCCATAAGGTCAGGGAATTGCCTGTTGCGGGAGGAAGTGGAATGTTACGTTTTACTCGAGGCTATGCATTGGCAAGAACAGTTTTTATATGATCAGAATACGAGAAATGCTGTCGTTTAATACAATGTTTTTGTCTTGCACTTCTGATGTTTATGTTTCGTCTTTTGTTACTTGCAGCTTTTTTTTAATCCTCTTTTCGTCTTTTATCTACTTGAAATCTGGCAGTTGAAAGTTATAACAGGATTGCTTCAGGAGTTCCTGCTGATTCTTTTTGGATTTTCAATTTTATTAAATTACATAGGTTGATTTGTTCTTTTGATTAAGATAAAGAGTATGTTTCTGGCAACCTCATGATCTAAGGTGATCATCCTGCTTTATTTACAACATATCACAGGTCATAGACATTTGAACATCAGAATGTAGAAATCATTACATATTCTGGGGATTTTAAAGATTCGGATCCTGTTGTGCCCCAAATTTGCTCGACAGCATTTACAATAGTTCATAACTAAAACTGTAATTACAACCAAGAACAACAATCTAAACCAGGCAAAAGAAACAAAATATATATCAGCATGTACGTAGAAATGGTGGCTGAAGTTATTTGAACTTTCCATTAACAACTACGCAAGAGAAGTGAAAAACTTATCATGCTTTTTAGGAAGAACAGGGAAAATAATCTTTCAATCAAACCTTCTAAATCTCCAGGCTGACACTGAAAAAAGAGACCGATCGTGTCTGCAAAGACCCAAACATCCATTCTCCTCTTTTATCTTGTATTGATCATACCCATATGTCTGCAACAAACTGCTTGCTTGCAGCATCCCATCGTAGCTAAGTGGAACCCTTCCAAACCCAGCCAACTCCAGCCTTAAAATCCATTTCTCCAGCGTTTCATGTCTTTCCTTTCTCTCAATTCCCTCACATGCAATTATGTTCTTTATCTCCTCTCCGAATAACATCTTCTCCACCTTCTGTCGCTCCACTGATGCTCTCGAAGCAGTGGACTCCAAGCAATCGAACAGTGCAGCATAAAAGTTTAATGATTTCTTCACCCTTTCCATGAAACTATAGTCATTATGATCTGATTCTTGCTCAGTTATCACCATCAATTTGGGTGAAAGATTCCAAAGTACATTCAGGAATTTATCCATCTTCGGTGAAGGAGCTAACCATAGGGTGGAATCTGGACTTGGACTATAGGCATGGACCAAATCTTTCTTAAGCCATTCACCTAGAGTCCGATGGCTTAGTTTCACCTGTTGCGCCATATGTAAAGGGTTGAAATTTAACGTGTTTGGTGATCTCTGCATTTCTTCATCAGTTGCCAGAAGAAAGTGTAGCTGAAGTACAGAAGAGATAGCAAGAGCTTCTCCGGTCTTGCGTAAACTTTCTATATCAACATTCTCTAATTTTCCAACTATGGAATTGAACTGAAACGACATATCCAACTTCTCAGCTTCTTCTGCCAATCTAACAGCCATTTGATCCAACACGTCTTTCTGTTCATGAATGCCTGTAATTCTCAGATGGGGTGGACCATCTCGCCGGGTACCAAATGTTCGGAGAAGGTTAATCCATTGAGCAGGCTCAACTGGATTGAAATCAATTATATGCACCATTTGCTCGCCTTCCATTGCTTCTACAATGGCCTGATTTGTGATCAAATATGAAAGTTTTAGAAATGGGCAGAGCTCAAAAAACATTCTTTGAGCAAGAAGCTTTTCAGACAAGGTAGATATCTTCGTTGAATTGAGGGCATCGTGCAATCCACGCCATCTTTTAAGCACTCGGACAGCCAATGCTTCAGTAAAATAAGCCGCAATTCGCTGCATTGCATCGCCATCAGGAGAAGCAAGGTGACAAATATGCTCGAGACCAATATTTGCATTCTCCATGCTTCCAGCTGCTACATGATTGGCACAAGCAATAAGAAGATGGATCAAATACAAGCCCCTTTCTTCAGAGTTTGGCTCTCTCAGCCATGGAAATGGTGATCCCAATCCTGGTGACAGAGGCCACGGAAAGAATTGAAGAGGTGGTGAAGTCATGATGATCATCCATCACTTTGAATCTTTGGCTCCATTATTTATGTCTGCAAAACCAAGAATCAGGATTTTGGAATTGGCATGTAAGATTAGCTTCCAGTTTTCTCACAGAAACATTGAAAACACAATTAATGTAATTTATTATCAGAAAAATGCTATGAAACTAGAGACTAAAACATCTGAATAATGAAAAGTTCAACAAACAAGATTTTCTATTTTAAGTTTTCATGTTTTGACACCTGACAGATCATAATAATAGAATGTTTATTGGACCAATTAAGAGAATTACAGAGTTTATTTGCATTGGAATCCAGAAACTTCATCACCATGATTTCTGAGAATCAAATTGAGCTGAAAGAAAAACTTTATCAGGATGAACAACAATGCAATTCTTTACTTGGCTGTACACTCTTCTTTAAGAAAAGAACAATAAAAGTTCCAAAATTTAATCATGAAACAGAGGCAGGGAATTTACCAGTTAGAGTTTCTCACTGGTTCCTCCTGCAAAAGATCCACTAGTGAGTTTTACAACTCAGAACAAGCAAAACTCACTAAACACTAGGGAAAATGCCTAATCTTGATGACCAAAATCGCCTAATTCATCAAACTGAACTAGGAGATTGTCTCCAAGAGTGTATGTTCTGAAGAAAAAGAATGAGCAGGTGGAAACTGGAGCTGAAAAGTTGGTCTTAAAGGAAATTGCTGTAAGAATAAAACAAAGAGAATATATTGTCATCATCTGCATTATTGTCCTTTGTGTTCATAGAGGAATATGGAATTTCTTGAAAAAACCAGGAGGGATAAACATACTCCTAGATTTCCCCTTCTCTTGCCTATGTATTCTTGTCTTGAATGCTTTAATTTGTGAAAAACTATATTGGCTGCATAAAATGTGAATTTTAGTGGTATCTTCTTCGACAAAGAACAGAACTTGAGACGATAAGTTTGATGAACAACCTTGGTGCTTGCTCTATCTTTTCTTTAGCGTATATTCTGTCTTGTCTATTTTTGTTTTATACATTCTGTTTGTGTTACACATATTTCCATATAATTCTGAATTTCGATATTTGAATATTCTTTCAAATTAATTTTGTGTTTTATTGTACTTTATGTAAGAATGAACTTTTTTGAGAGCGTTGACAATAGTTTCAAAGCGTGTAACAATGTCACTTTCCTAAAGGAATATTTTCTCTCTATTCCGCATCGAGTCAGCAAATCACCTCTAGGATACAATGAAGCAACCATGTTTGCACTTGCAGTAGTGAAAACAGAACCGTGCAAAGATGGTGTCTTAGAGAACTCTTTTAAGAACTACTTGTTCTTTGTTTTTGTTGTGTGATTTGCTATTCTATTCAACCCCTTTTATAGGTGCACCTAGAAGGAGTTATATGGATTAAAAATTAAGTGAAATTATTCCACTTAATAACATAAAACTCATTTTTCTTAAATCATAAGAGTTACCTCCTTTAATCTTAAGGAGGTTCATGAATTATCTCCTTTAAACTTAAGGAGTTTCATTCTTGAATTTTCAAGAACTCTTCCTCATTTAGGTTATGAGCAATCAATCAATTGAATTTCATGAGTTTCAAGTTTTAATCCTCGTTAATCTAATGAGTTTCATTTTATTTCGAAAATGTTTTAACACTTTCAACTTGTTCGAAACTTTGATTTTTTTTTTAATTTTCGTTTGTTTTTTAAAGGAAAAAAAATATTAGGAATATATACGTGATAAAGATAATGAGAATACACATAAATTTACGTTGTTCAGTTCATATGAGCTACATTCACAGACAAAGAACAATTATTTTATTATTCAGTCTCCAAAAAGACTAAAAAAAGTACTAGTCACTATATACAAGTCTCACACAAATCATATTTTAGACATAAACTTTATTTTAGACATAGTATATATGTGCTACCCAAATAAAGTAATAGGTTGATTGCATATATATACTTGTTTTTTACTTTTTATTTACAAACTAGTTACTATTTAATTATTTTTTTTACATTTTTTACTTATTAAGTTACAAATTTAGTTCAGTTTTAAATAGATAAAGTTGACATATAGTTTATATGAAGTTGATATTTAGTTTAAAATAATAAAAAATTATATATAAGTTAATTTTAAAAAAATTATAAAAAACATAACAATTTAGTATACATTAAGTTAAAATTTATTTTAAGTTTAAACCTATATAAATATATATAAATTTGTACATAAAAATATTTAAATCTATATGTAAAATTTACATAAAGTTTATATTAAATTTATATCTACAAAAGTTCATTCTATATAAAGTGCAATCAAAAAAGTAAAACTACTATTCTGCAAAAACTTTTAAAACATATATGTTTCTATAAATAAAAAAAACAGTGTACTACGTAATTAATCTTAAAGAGTTAATCCAACTTGTGCTCCCAAAATAAAGTATTTAACCAAACCTATCCTTTTAATTACTAAAAAATTCTTCAAGAAATCAATTCAACCTTAAAAAAATATAAATGGAATTTACTCGACATCTAAAAAACGAAATTACATGTCATTAAATATACTCTTGACCATTCCCTTATTAACCTTACATAGAATGTGTATATTTTGAGAGGAAAAACGTCATTTCATTCTTAAATTTTTTATTTTTATAAAAAAAAAATTTACTTGCCTTATTTTATAAATCCGACATTTATCACTTAATATTTTTTTAAAAAAAAGTAAGAATCTCATGTTAAAGAGTTATAAGATCTGAGAAAGATTTATAAATAGTTTGGACCTCTAACCCTATACTTTAAGATTTTAAGTAAAGATGCGGTGTTAAGTCTGCTCATATCCTTCTTGTTTAGTACTCTCCTCTATTATTAGGCACACGCTTGTGGCATTCTCCTTTAGACATCCTAGGTCTAACAAGTGGTATTAGAATCGATGATTCGACTTGGACATAGAAAAGATCGATATAGCGCGACGGCAGTTTGAAATGAGTACAGTAATATGAGTACAGTAATATGGACATAGAAAAGATGCGGTGAAATTTACTTTTTATTAATTTTTTATTTACTTTTTAATTTAGTTTAAATGTTTTAATAATTTTAACTATATTAGACCTTACACTAAAACATAAATTAGGATTCACTTTATGGCTTTATAAATATAACAAATAAATGTAAGATTTCTTAAAAAATAAACTAAGAAAGATAAAATAAAGAGTTGGTTGGAGAAATCTTGTTTTATTTATAAATAGATTCAAGATAAAAGAAGATCACTTAAAGAATTTGTTGAAAATGCTCTTATTTATCTTTAGGACATCAAGTGGCAAATAATATGGCATGAGACATCATATCATTTGCCTTCACTATCATATTTATAGTATTGCTAGAAATGACTATTATGTCATTATCTGCCCTTCTAGTTATCAAACACTAACAAAGATATAATTGTCAATCTGCATATACAAGTATTATACATCATTTATTTATACAAGCATGCAACTTTTGTTAAAACTTATTTAATTTTTTCACTAGTGATGCAAATTTGTGTTAGCAATTTAATGGAATCTGGAAAAATAAAGATAACTAAAACTGAAAAAAGAGTTGTATAATTCTTATTTAATCATGAACATTAAAAAGAGTATAATAAGTCAAGAATGGAGGCAAACCGGCACTGGTGGGTACAGATGCACCCACCAGCAACAGAGGAATTCCCTATTATCAGGGTTCTAGAAGTTAATGACATGGTGGTGCATCGAGAGGGAACGAAAGGGAGAAGGAAGCACTGGGAATGACGGTGTACCATGGGAGTGTGGTAAACAATAATGAAAGTTCGGAAAGGTAGACGGTGGAAGACTAGAAGTTAATTGAAAAGGTGAATGATGTGAGTTGCGGAAAGAGATGATAGGTACTTGGGAAGAAGATGAAGTTGAAAATGATTGTATTAAAGGAGTAATGGGATTGGACCATAAAAAAAATTAGAAAATTGTATAGTATAAACTTAAAAAAAAACTATAACACTTATTTATTTAGAGTTCACATTAAGAATAAGTGTAAGAACACAACAATATTAATGTTGATTTTGATTCTTTGTTTGTATAAACAGTGCTTTAATATCTTCTAATGCAAATGCATTACTTGTTACATTAATTGGTTGTAGCAATTTATAGATTTTGTATTTATAAAAAAATTAAATTATAATTATAGAGGATAATTCATATATTTATAAATAATTTTATGAAAAAGTATATATTTCTAAGTTGTATTTATGTATAAAACCTATTTTTTTAATAGAAATGATATATTTGTTTTTAAATATATGGCATAGTTAGTCGAGAAAATGTACTATGTCATAAAACTTGGAATAGGAAATATGACTATTCTAAACATATTAATTATTTTTATATTGGATTCAATTAGTGATATTTCTGTGTTGTTTTGTTGTAATCTTTTTCATATTTTTTTTAAATAACATTAATATAATTAAGTGAAATTATATGTTGAGATTTCAACTGTGTTAAGCTCTGTATTTATAATTTATCTAGGAGATGACAATTAGTTTCTCTTAAAATCATAACTCTTTTAATAATTCTTATCTCATTTTATGATGTTGTTCTTTGATTTCAAGTCTTCACATAACATAGTTGAAAGTCTTAAACATCATTCTCCAATTTTGCTCGGTACACCCACTTGGATTTGTCACTGGAACAAGCCAAACTGTAGGCTAGGAGGATAGCGATAGCATTAGTGTTAACACTTATAATTACACAACCATGATATGAAAATATCAAAAATATAATATCAGTACATGTAAATAATTGCGATAGTAAAAGAACGAAATATTAATCAAGCGTGTTTTGGTTCAGTGGTAATTGAGGTTGAACTTGGTAGGGCGGACTGCAGTTCGATCCCCCATAACGCCACTTGGGATGAAACTTAAACACCCAAAACTCCTCCCCGAACCGGATTTGTCTCGGACCAGTGGGTTGGAATACTGGGCTCAGACAAAAAAAAGAACGAGATATTGATGTATTCTTGAAAGGTGTTTTTAGTGCAATAACAGTACTCTCTCCGTCCCTCAAAGATAGACATACTTTCTATATATAGTGTCTCAATATATAGGCATACTTACTTTTTTAAACTCATTTATGATAAACATATTGACATTCTTATCATCATTTATAAAACAAATTTTTTTAATGGTGATCTTTCCTAATAAAAACTTTTAAGGACATAATAGTAATAATACATAATTTAACTAACTTTAACTACCACAACTACATATTTCTTAAAAACCGTAAAAGTCAAGTTGTGTCTATCTTTATGGGACGGAGAGAGTAATACATAACGTAATATGTAGTGTAAAATACTAATTTAATTAGAGTAATAAGTATAGAGATACATTAGATAATGTTATTACTAGTCGCTTTCAACTACAACTCACACTGTGAGAAAGATGTTAATGCACTTGATCTATTCTACCACCATGTATCATCTTCATTAAATGATCCATGAGAGAAAAATATTTAATTTTCTCTGTCATAGACTTGTGGCTTAGACGGGAGAAGAATAGAGCGTTTATTGTGTAAGTTTTTTTCTATATAGAAAATTTTGCGTTCTGAAAAACTAATTTAGGAAACTAATTCATCTCAGAGCATTCCCAAGAGAATCTTTTAAAGACTCCCTTCTCTTATTTAAGAGAGTTTATCAAAGAAAAATATCTCCAACAAGATCTTCACACTCTCTTAATTTTAACAAAATTGAATAGTAACTCTTTGTTTAAAGAGTCAAAAACAACTCTTCAAACTTAAAATAATATTAAAAATTATTGAAAATTAATTGATATTAAGTGATAGATATTAATTTTATTAATATAATATTAAAAGATAGTAGTATAAAGAGTGGTGTAAAGAGTTTTATTAGAGTGATATATAATTTTAGAGAGTAATTAGTTAAGAAAAAATAAAATTTAAGAGAAAATTAAGAATGTTGTTGGGAATGCTCGAAGGTTTCCACCATACCTGTAGTTATAATAGTAAGACAACTTAGACATTACGTCCATTTATTTAACATATATGTATTTGATCTCGAATCCACCCAACTTATCATAAACAAACCTACTATGCCAACAATTCTCCAATGTTCCTTTAACTTAAATTCCGTTTTCGCATCCAGTATATTAAGACCCAATCTAGCCACTGAATTACTAGTTCAACCGGTGAATCACTGGTTAGACCAGACAAATAATAATTAAATAAAAAATATTTATTAAACATTATAATTTACGATAAAATAACTATTAAAAACAATCAAATAACAAAATATCTTAAAACTAATCAAACAACTTCTCAAAAAATATAAGTTGATACATTAAGTCATCACTTCAAATAATTATTATCTAACAAAGCATTTTCAGGTATGTTGAATTCCTTTGAGCATTTTACCATACTCTCAAATTTGTTCATGCTTGTATTTTCTAACAAGAATACATCATTTATACTAAAATCTAATTCAATTCACATTAATGAAGGGAATTAATGGAGTCAATAAAATAGGAAAAAGTTTTAATCCAGCTAAACAATTTTTGAAGTTACAACCTCGATACAAGAAGCCATGTTGGGAATACTGGAATAGATTTTGCGATCAACAAACGTTCAAATTTATTCAACTAAGTTATTTGATTCAGAGATTGATCTATTAGTTTGAATTTAAATTATTTGTACTCTTCTTTAGCATTTGTTGACATGAAAAACTCTTAAATTGTGATATGTTTGGTTAAAAATCAGGTTGAAAAATAACCTGTTGAGTTGCGGGTTACGGTCGATCCGATCAAGTTGATAGTGGATTTTAAGCATTTTCGGTCTTTAGCATCAATTCGGACTGTTTTATCAGCTGGATCGTTGGATTTTCGGTCTGACCTGCCGAGTCGGTCCAGATTTTAAAACATTGTTCGCATCACACTTCTTGTTTTCTCGAAATTTATTAAGAGTGAAGTCTTAAATCATATCTTTTTCCACTTTTAGCCAATGATATTCTCTTTTTTATATTTATAGAACGATGAGGAAAAATTACCAAATAGAAAACATTCTTTTTCCACTATATCTGATACCTAAAAAAGAAAAGCAATTTTTTACTTTTTTTAGTATCTAATCAATGATTAAAAAACAACATTTGACTAAAATTATAAATACAATTAATTCAGTTTCTAAAACCACTATATGTGGTCAACAAAAATCAATAACATAGTTAAATTTTCAAAAATAAAAACTCTTTTCCTTAACTATCTGTTGAAAATATAATCTAAAAATGGAAAAAATAATTTAAATTTATTTCTTACAAAATTACAGATAAAAAGAAATATTCATCGCAAAGCTTCTCATGTATTATTGTTCTTTTAATTTATGCCCATCCAACTCAAAATCAAAATCATTTCGTAATAAAAAGATGATTTAATCTTAAAATTCATTTGACTAAAATGGATATTCTTCCATATATAATAATCCACAACAATGAAGGACAAACTAACATTCGTTGGATATTCCAAGCCTCCACAAACAAGAAACAAAATTAACAGTAAGATCGAAACTGTTAGATTAACGATCCCTACGTTGTATCAAACTATGTCACGTCTGGAAACATTAACTTCCACGTAATGTTCGCCACCATTAATGTTTTATATATTAGTTTCATCTTCCTCTCTTTCCATCTCCTCCCAAAACCCTAAATTCATCACTTCTTATAATAATTCTGACATGAAACCTTCGGGATATTGTTATTTTTCATGGGTTCTGAGTTTTGTGTTTGTTTTTCTAGTTTCTTTCGCTTCTTATTCTTCATCTCATTCATTACCTCCAACGATTTCCAAGTCTTTCATTGAACATATCAACGAAACTGCCTTGTCTAGCTTTCGACTTGTCAATAGAAGAAACTTGAGCTTCTGTCCGGATCTAAACCCTTATCTGCAAATTAATGTAACCATAAAAGGTGTTGCCCTTAACGACGAAGAGTTTGTTAAGGTTAGTATCAGCGGAGTTTTTCTGCCGTCACTAGGTGATTGGGTTGCAATGGTGTCGCCTACTAATTCCGAGTAAGATGATGCATTTCTTTTTATGACTTGTGTTTTTCTGCGAAAAAAGTGTTAAATTCTAAACGTAGAAACATGGAATCCAATAACCAACAGTTTAATTTGTAGAAATTCGATGGTTTCCTGTGTGCAGTGTTGCGGCATGTCCAGCTAGTAAGTTCGATTACGTGCAGACTGGTGATCTAAGTCACTTGCCCTTACTGTGCCACTATCCTGTGAAGGTATGCTGCTGAATTATCTTTAAATCAACTCGTTTTTCCATGGTTTATCAGTTGAACCAATCGATTCACTGATTTTTTTATCGGTTTGATATCGGTTTACTCAAACTTGAATGGTAAAATTCGATCAGACCAATGTCAGGTTCACCAGCTTATCGGTTCAACCGATCAGTTGGTATAATTTTTAAAAGACTGATCATTTCAACACAACTTTCTGAGCATAAAATGAAAGAATGAAAAGAAAATAAATTTCAAAAAAATGTTTCCAATGACACACCTTGTGTATGATGTTTGTTGATTCTTGGCATGATTTAGAATCCAGCCGACCTTGGCAAGTTAATTAAATTCCCATTGCTTATTTTGTATATTTATTCTACCATACGAAGCTAATATTTCGTAGCTGCCTCTTTAAAGTTTAAAATATTAAAAAAATGTATCTGCTTATCAAAAATATAAACTCAAAATTACAAAATATTTGAAGATCATTCATTAAAGAGTCCAATTTAAAAGCAACACTTGGTTCGTCAGCTCAACAAACTAAATTTAAATTCATTATCCCAATTTTTTTTTAAAAAATCAAATAAAACAATATTTGAACCTCATATTTTAGTAAATGAGTTCAATTTAAACACATCAAACTCACACTAGTTAAATTTAACTTATTTGAGTTCATTCATTAACGAGTCCAAGGTGAATGGAGTAATGTAGCAATAAATTGCAATGATGGCATGTACATATAACAATAACAAAAAAAACTCATACATGTGGGGAACTCATCCGACCCCAACTCGTCCATTGCCATTTCTCGTTACGTAAGCATGCAAAACGTAGAGTATTGAGCGAATTCATAAAGAAAGTCATGAAAATAAATGCGATGTCGTTCCGGAAATGTTTTGTATAACTAAGAAAGTCACGTCAAGTCAAGAAATCCAAGGCTCCACGCTAATTCGGTGCCTAACCTAACTCCATGTGGAAATCATTAAAGTCCAGAATTTTTGAGAAGTTCGTTTGGATTTCATACCTAAAATTCTGAATTTTTAGCAATTTTATTATTAATATTTTTTTAAGCTGACGCATTTTTGTTATTTCTTTCCATTTTTTAAAATTATTTTTATACAATGCAGGCACAACATGTAGGGAATGATCCAGATTATTTAAAATGTAAGAAGAAGGAATGCAAAAAACGCAAGAAAAATGGAGAATGCGAGGTGAGTACTTGCAGTGGTGAATTAACGTTTCATGTGATCAATATCAGAACAGACATCGAGTTCGTGTTCTTTGGAGGTGGCTTCGACACACCTTGCGTCTTCACTGCTTCCAAACCTTTAAAGTTCGCTGCTCCCAATAAGCCTTTGTATGGACACATTTCCAGCGTCGATTCAACTGGGACGTCGGTAAGAGATATACTATACTTTTAATCTCAACTTAACTTGTATAAAGGTTGGATTAGAGTTTTAAAATCCGGTTCGGTTAATAATTTGGACTGAGAACTAGATTATTGGTTCAACCACTATATCATTACGCTGACCGTATAAATAACTTTCACATTAAAAATAATTATTAAATATTATAATTTAAAATAAAATAATTATTAAATATTGCTCTCTTTATTTCATAATAATTTTCGTTTTAGAAAAGTTGTGTTTTCTCATATTATGTGTCGTTTTGTATTACTAATGCTACATTTAATAAATTTTTCCAAGATTACTATTATTAGTTTTATATTTCTAATACAAATTCAATTTAAGTGTCTTTATTAGGTGTCCAAGTCAGAAGGTATAATAATCAATTAAACACAAATTTAAAACATAATAAATGTATTTTTAATTCATGTGTAAAACCTTAAACGACATTTATTGCGGGACAGAAGGATTAATAAAACTATGTAAGTCGGTCTGACCTAGAGGATTTTTAGTCTCACTGGCTGAGTTTCTGGTCTGATTGACTAGATTTCTAGTTCAACCAGCTAGGTTATTTAGTTTTACAAGGTTTAATGTATTTTCAGTTTTTAACATAAACCCAGATCGGTTCAATGGTCGGACTGTCGGGTTTTCAGTTTGATCTGTTGGATCGGTTCTTATTTTAAAGCATTGACCCAGTTTTATAAAAATCAGACCGAATCAATCGATTAAATTGATGAACTGACCAATTTTTTGGTCCAATTGTATCATTCAAGCCGATTTATAAGTAAACCGAACTGATTTTAAGTATTAAAAAAATTAAATAGTTTAAAAAATTAAATAATTTTGTACATTTATCCATTGCTTGTATATTTTTTTAAATGAACACTTCGACTGATAAATGACTAGTTTGACCAATAATCCAACCAATTAGTTTTTTCTGATTCGATCAACATTCAATTATTTGAGCGAAAATGCTATCGTTTCAACGTCATTGAACGTTGGTCATATATTGTTGATTTAATTCTGTATTATATAGCATTAAGAGTACATAATAGAAGTGATTACTTTTAGTAAGTTATAATTTATCTGCTAATGTTCCAATAGTTAAGAATATTTTAAACACATTCCAATCTCTCAACTTCTGAATTAATACTGAAAACCCAAAGCTTCATTTTTGGCACAGATGAGATTGGCATGGGTTAGTGGGAGCAATGAAGCACAACAAGTGCAATATGGAGATGGCAAAACACAAACATCCCAAGTTACGACATTTACTCCAGCTGACTTGTGCAGTGAGTAGTTTCCTGCTGTTCCTCATTAAACCCTAAATGATAAAACTAGAACTTATGATTTATGCATAAACATGACATCCGAGTCTGAAATTTGCAGGTTCGGATGTGCCAAGTCCGGCCAAGGATTTTGGATGGCATCAGCCTGGTTACATCCATTCTGCCCTAATGACAGGATTAAAGCCTTCAACCTCATTCTCTTACAGATATGGAAGGTACAGAAACAAAGGCTCTTTCCAAAATTATGGTTCTGAAAGTTTCAGTAATGCTCAGAACCTACAGTTTGTGTTTAAAACAGCGATTCAGTTGGATGGAGTGATCAAATTCAGTTCCGAACTCCACCCGCAGGAGGATCAGATGAAGTCAGGTTTCTCGCATTCGGTGATATGGGAAAGGCACCTCGTGATGCCTCGTCTGAACACTTCATTCAGGTATATTAGTAAGCATTTTCTACAATTCAAATGTGATAGTCAATAACTATTTTTTATCTCGATGAATAAAAATCGTGAAGAATAGGTAAATATGAAGATATAAACATGTGTGAATTGTTTACGTGTAAATAGCCAGGATCAATATCAGTGGTGGAAGCCATGACAGAAGAGGTAAAATCAGGCAATGTAGATTCCATCTTCCACATTGGAGATATAAGCTACGCAACAGGCTTTTTGGTCGAGTGGGATTATTTTCTTCATCTTATCAACCCAATGGCTTCTCAAGTTTCTTATATGACTGCTATTGGAAACCATGAGAGGTAACTGTTGTTAATATTCGCTAATATTTCTAATCTCAGGAATAAAACTAAGTTATAAAAGAATTAACTTCTGTTAAACATGTTCAGGGATTACCTGGAATCAGGTTCAGTGTACCAACTTACTGACTCCGGTGGGGAATGTGGGGTTCCATATGAGACCTACTTTCCAATGCCAACCGCAGGAAAGGACAAACCATGGTACTCCATTGAAGTAGCTAGTGTTCACTTCACAGTTATTTCAACCGAACATGAATGGACACAAGGTTCAGAGCAGGTATTCCATTGTTTTAATTTCAATTTTTTGCCATTATCATTTCCACAGAATACAAGTTCTTCCGACTGATGTGTAACAATCTACTTGCAGTATCAATGGATGAAAAAAGACATGGCTTCTGTGGACCGATCCAAAACTCCATGGCTTGTTTTCGCAGGGTAATTTGTCATTTAATAACTGGTATGAATATTATTTGTTTTTCTGAATGTATTCGAGACTCGTTTTGGAAAATGCAGGCACAGACCTATGTACTCCTCCCATAATGGATTTCTGCCTGCCGTCGATAAAAATTTCCGTGACACAGTCGAACCGTTGTTGTTAGCAAGCAAGGTTGATCTGGTTCTTGTCGGCCATGTTCACAACTATGAAAGAACGTGTTCTGTTTTTAACGATGAATGCTTGGTCATGCCTAAGAAAGACGGGAATGGCACTGACATATACGATCACAGTAATTACAAAGCACCATTGCAGGCTGTTATTGGAATGGCCGGCTTCACTTTAGACAATTTTTCGAATCCTGTAAGTTGAAAAATCACAGAATCTGAAATATCTGATGCTCTTGTCTGTATATTTATCATACATCTCGTCTTGAATGCTCATTTCAGGGCGTTTGGAGTATGAAACGAATATCCAACTATGGTTATTTAAGAGGACATGCAACAAAACAAGAGATGTACTTAGAGGTTGGTTACAGATTTATACTCACTAAAAAGAGCTAGAGTTTGATTTCCAGAAATTAAACTTAGATTGTATAACTCGTTTCTTTTCTGTTTGCAGTTTGTGAATTCAATTACGAGGAAAGTTGAAGATAGCTTTCGCATCATCAAATGAAAACATGGTTGAGAAAATGATTAACCAGACGTTTGTAGAATTCAAGTACTATTCGATATGTACATATTCAGAAATCGAATGTTCTTGTAGCACCAATGGGTTTCATTTGAAATGAACGATAAATTATTTCTGCCACATCTCAAAATGGCAGCTGAAAGGTGTACCATTCTAATACTTGAGCTGCTAGCCAAGGAAACTGAGACCTTTCATGGAGTCTCATCTCCCAGATTTCTTGCAAGGTTTCAGCTGTTATGATAACAGAAAGATATGTGCAGTACTGATTCTTTTAAATCAAAGTGTACACATAACTATTAATTCTTATGCAGTACGGACTGATTCCATAAACCCATAAAAACAGAAAAACTGAATAAATGCCAAATATCCACATTCATAAACATGGAATAATAATTTTTTTTGTCTTAACCTCCCGGTATCCCTGACGCATTGGTCGAGACTAATTCGGATTCGGAGCGAGAGGCATGGCTCCTCTCTCACGGGGGCGACTCTCCTCAGACCCGAACCTGGGTTCAAGCTTTTATTAGGAGGGTTAGATTGTCAGTCCAGCCAACACCTTGTCGGTGTGGAATAATGAATTTAGAATTAATGAAACCAATCAGCAAAAGCCAAAAATTCTGCAGCAAACTATCTATGATACTACTTGTAGGAATTAATATTCCAATAAACCAGATGCACAAATAAGATCGAATACTTTTGCAGAAAATTGATAATTTCCATAATTATTTTGAATCAATAATTCGGATATGAAGTTTTCTAATTGATTTCACACTATTATGTTTCTCAAAAGATGATGGAGTTCTTTTTGAGCTATGAAAGAATGTATCTTTAATATTTGGTGTATTGAATTAGGAACTATAACAAATATTCAAATGTTATTTATGGATGTCACACTTTGTTAAGTTTGTGTTATAACAGAAT
>CANYCX010951602.1:0-10888 GCA_948193385.1 Breynia disticha f. nivosa | reverse complement strand
GGCTGTGCACAGTGTTTTGCTATGTTTTGAGATAGGATGTATTTCATTATGTATGGTTAGATTGAATATGGAAGTTTCTTGATTTCCTATTCTCTCATAATCAAAATATTTTGTAACTTGAATGTAGTTTGAACAATCCTTCTCGAAGCATTGTAAAGTGGTTTTTCTCATCAATGCATGTATAGATTATTTTTCTTAAAATAACATTATGATTTATACTATCCTCAAACAATATGATATCCGAATTTAACTATTATCTCTGAAGAATTCTTATAACCACATGAGGTGATAGTTGAATTTGGGTGTCACAGTAAATCAAAATGAAATTGAATTGGTATCAAGGGTGATCATCCTAAGGAATGCATTAGATGATATGCATTCTCATTTTTCATCATATTGCATAAATGTGTTTAGTTAAGTATGATGGAAGTATGTTGACATGATTTGATTATATTGATGTATGATATATGAATACTACAAGTTTGAGCTTGAGATATGTTAATATGGATGGATACCTTATTGTGATATAACGTGGATATGCTTAAGTGTTTTGGTTCCTATGTTTTATGTTTATACAATGCAAACATGAATGCGAAATGGGTATTTTGATGAATAAACATTATTGAGATGATTAACGAAGTATGAGGGCTATATATACGGTTTTAAAGAACATGTTTGTTGTGATTGCTTAATGAACCAAAACAAATTATGAAACCAGAATGATAGCACGTCTTCTTGCTACAAATACGTCCTCGTGCTAGATATGGATCTGGATAAATTCGTAAGAGCATAATCTCGTGCTAGAACTTAAGGAAACATACCTTTACAAGTGAAGCATACAAATGAAGTATGTTAAGCGAGTCTCAGTACGTCCTCGTACTAGCCAGCACGTCATTGTGACTGGATATTGAATTAAAATAAATATGAACTGGTGTTTTAATATGACATCAAAATATTGGGGATGAAGGGATGAATGCGTCCTCGTGTTCATCAGCACACCCTTGCTAACTGGACCACTACACTTCATTTAAACTTGAAATAGGCTTACACTTACTGAGTATTCCTATATACTCACCCTTTTTTATTGTTTACATGTCGTGCAGGTTTAGCAGGATTACCACGAGGAAGATACAAGCATAGATTTAATAAACGTGGATGGTTTTATAAAATGGTTGCAATGATTAAATTAGTTTGATCATTTTATGATAATGTCCTTGCATAAGTTTTTATATTTAAATATTAAATGATTTGTAAAAGTGGTTTATATATTGCTTTATATTTTTAAAACCACACGTGTATATTTTTTCGAGCATCATATTTTATATTTTCATAAATAAAAAAATCCTTGTTTTCGACTTATTTAGAAATTAATAGAAATTAAATTTTGGGCGTCACAAAATCCCTCTATTGTGGACTAATTTATGCGTGTTGTTAGTTGTGTGTTCCTGCTTGGATTAGCGTACGTTATCCATAAGAGTAACTTACACTAACCTGGATTTTCTTAGTAACATATGTTATCACCAATAATAACGTACATTGTCCTATCTTGGTTAAGATGGGCTATGAATTTTTTTAATGCGTCTTAAGCTTAAAATAGTGAGGTAAATAACTTATTTTATACCCAGATAACGTACATCACTATATCAGTCTTAATACTTGTATAGCTCACACTATAAACTGAGAAAGTAAAGACAATAATAAGACTTGTTAGATTGAGGTTCTTCCTATGATAATTCATAAGAATAGTGAATAGAGCATAACTGAATAAATGTGTGATAATTAAGGAACGAGATTATCTTATAGTTTATACGGTTAGGTGAGTGATGTAGGAGGCATATGTTTACTGAGTTTATGAACTCAATAATTGTATTTTTGGTAATCTTGTATTTTTTTAACATATTGACTAGGGATTCCACATTTATGGTCGAAGGTGCAAGAAGGAAATTTTTACAAAATGATATAACGACTTTTAAACTTCACACACTTTTGTAAATGTTCTTATTTAAGATGCCTTCATTTTCTTTTTACCATATATACTTTTACTATTGTAACAGTAGCATGTTAGGTTAGAATATTATTTGACAATTGTGTAAAAAAATTATGCAGGTTTTCATGTAAAAGAATTAGATAAAAATGAATTTTTAGGCGTCACATTTAAGGGTATCAGAGCTGGGATTAGATTTCTCGTGGATAGTATTATTGTTTTTATTGCATACACTTCTTTTTACTTTTAAATCAAGGATTTGATCTTGATCAAAGAAATTAGAGTGCACCTAACCTCATGGAATCCTTAGAATCAGTGAATTTATGTTACAGTAACTTTTTTCAATCAAGTGTCTAATATTGGTAAGTGATTATGATTTTGGGTGAAAGTGTGTCAAATTGAAATTTTAGAATTAAGTAAAGAAAATGACTTTTAAATCTTAATTATTGATCATAATTGTTGAGTATTACTATATGAGAAGAGTAAGCACAAATGTGCATAAATATAATTAAGTAAGATAATTAAATAGTCTGTAGGTTATTTAAATTTAAGAACTAGTGAAATGGTTATGGTTGTTAAAAACTTTTCTAAGTGGGTGTTTTAGATGAGTACATAATACTTCGCATAAATGGAGCAATAATAGATAAGTAACTCTTAATGTGTGAGTGATTGAATGACAACTAAGTTGTGAAAATGATTAGGTTATGACATGAAATGGTTGCATCGAAATTTGACTGTGATTTAGTAAATTGGTTGTGCACATGGTTGATCAGTGAATGAAATTTTTATCATTTACTTGTAGAAGCGAATTGAATAATAGGAGTGTGAAATATAAATCACGATTTTGGATATTAAAGATCTCGATGGGAAGAAAGATTGACTAAATCAAAGGATTGTACATTAAACTAATTTCTCTCATGAAATGAGATTCTAGAGTGAAATTTATGTGCTAGTTGATAGGAATTTGATAGAATAGTAATCTTAGTGATGGAACTTTAGACTAAATATTATTGGATGCCCTTATAGGATGAAGGCACTATATCGATCGTAAATGGAAAATGTAAATTATTGGTAAATAAAGTATTTAAAATGCTAAGGGAACAAGATAGGTTTGAATATTTGATACAGGTGAATAATTATGCAGTTTTAAATATTTATTCATATAATTGTCAAGATTTATATGGATATTTATTATTTGGATTATGGTATTGATTATAGAAAATTTATTCAGTGAATTTATTGGATATATATAGCAGGATCGGAGTTTTGAGGAGCTGGGAAAAATACAAAAATATAGGTGAGTAATATAGACTCACTTAAATAAGGTTATATGTGTGATCGCCTCAAGAAAAATATAATTAACGGATATACTATATTGATTGAGTGATTAGTTAGATGAATGAAATACAAATGAATTGTTAGAATTGCTAGCGTGTGAGAAACTGCTGTTGAGACGTTCAGTGGTTCCACATATGCTATAAGGATAATAGTCGAAGTTTTTGGTGTGATGATTGACTTGTTTGGTTGAAATGATGCATTCATGCTAAACAAGAACAGACAAATTCACTAGCACAAAGAAAATGACAGCATATGCATTTGGATGATTGAGATGTTTGATATGATAAATGTGATTATAGATGAAACTCTAGGAAATGACCATGCGATAATATAACTTAGATAAGTCTGAAAATAATTATAAAGAAGAAATTAAAAATATTGAATACAAAATATATGTTTAAAAGAAAAACAGAGATATCAATATGATAGGAAGTTCATGATCATTCATGACTTCATATTTACAGACACAATATTATTGATATAAATATACGATCGTATACCAACAAATACGATTAACGAATTTATATATGAATATATTTTTTAATGGTCGCATAAAGTTATGGAAAGAAAGAAGAAGACAAAATATGGAATATGAGAATGTATACATATATGCATTTGAATTACGAACAAGTACATACAAAACAAAATGAAAAACAAAATGAAACGAAAATGCAAACGTGTGCGTTTACGTTTATTGACAGATATACGATTACATGTATACATTGATTGATATGATATGAGTATGGTATTGATGAGGTGAGGTATTGGATTGATGATATTATGATTGATCATACTGGAGAGGAAGCATGGAAACAAAGATAATAAGCATATTGCATATCATTATATGTTGCATTACGACATATACAGAGTTATCACATATGAGTCATATGATTATGGGAAAGGTATTTTGATTATAAAAGAATTATATGGATACGTTTATATATTTGAAATGAATTACAAGTAAATAAATGAGATTATCTAATACTAAAATAAGAAAAGAATAAAAGATACAAATACATTATTTAGAATTGAAATAAAAATAAGCATAGTAACAGATATTTCAATCCACAAAGTTAATATCTACATAAATGATAATTAATCATAGCTGATTACTAACTGAGCCTGTAACTCATACAACTTTGATATATGTGTTTCAGGAACAAGAAAAGAATAGAGGTTTACAAAAGATAAGTTAGCAAATGGGTTAGCTGCCACTCCTTAGAACTCCTGTCTCTACAGTCAAACAGGATCATGTGTATAGTTATATGTATAGATAGTTGTTGTATGTGTGACAATCAAATTTGCAAAATTAAGTTTCAGTAAAATATGTAATTTTGGCAGCCATCTTTTTTTTCTTCTTAAACAATAAGAAATCAAATGAGAGATATGTAAATATGCTTCATTTAAAATATAGGGTAACCATGTTTGGTCATATACAGAATAAGGATAACTATGAAAATCATGTGAAAGCAATGGATTGATTTACAATCAATGTGTATGCAAATCATTTTCTTTACTAAAGTGCATATAGATGTTCAAAAGTGCATATAAACTAAAACGCTCAATTCCCAACCATAAACACATCAATTCATCTTCATTACAAGAAACATTCAAGACATTTTGAAAACCATTCGAATGACACTCATTTACCCATTCTCATCACCCCCACATTTCATTCCAAGCACATTTCCTCCAATTCCATAATCATAATCATATTATAGAAAAATCAAATGAATATCCACATGAATGTAAGTGCAAGTGCAATTCACCCACAAATGCATGCCTTGGGGTCTTTATTCGTTTATCATGCACGTGAGAGTGTGCACTCTCATAAGTTGGCAATTCCCCTTAATGTTGAGCCTTTGCTCGATTTGACAATACCCCTTCATTGTGAGCTTTCGATTGATTGGAAATACCTCTTTAGTTTGAGCTCTCGCTCGATTGGCAATAGCCCTTATTTTTTAGCTTTGGCTCGATTGGCAATTCCCTTTTCATGAACTCACAGTGATGCCCATGATATGTCCATATGACATGTACAAATGAAATGTAACCATTCTTAATCCATCATCAACACATTAACACAATCGAGCTAGTCAAATAATAATCATTAAGTTACCTCAACACCCTTATGAACATATCACAATACACACATATTCCACATATTACAATGCACTCTTACAAGTCTTATTTCCATAACAAAACAATGCAACACCACAATCAACATAATCACCGATAAGATCAATCATTAATTCAAAATACGCACAACCAACACAATCTATAGCAACAACCAATTCATAAACACAACCATATCATTCATGTCCAATTTTTTTTAACGATACTCGAGCTAACATTTTAAACATGTTCGTCTTCAATCCAATATAGTTAACCATACAAAAGCAAGACCTGCAATGGTAAGTGTGAATCGGTGCACTTACATAGAGCTCCACGAAGTTGGAGATCAACTCCAGTTCGTATCCCGCACAACCTTACCTACATAATTTTGAACCATAAACACAACATTAACGCACATTTCACATTAATTTCTCAACTTTATGCTTAATCCACCAAAGCCCCCGCTTTTCCCTCAATCCACATTCTAATCCCTTCTCAATACCACTAAAACATGTCTTAACTAACATATTCTTACATTCTCACACAAAACCCACATAGCCCAATCTAACCTCACCCCACCAACCCATTAAGCTCAACAAAACTAAGAATTTACCTCACTCAAAACTGCCTTTAGCTCGATATTTTCCCCAATTGATTGTTTTCGCACGAATCTACAGTTATCTAAAAGTGAGGAGTAATGTTTTGGGTTTGTAAAAGGTTTTGGATGGCCTCTTGAGGGTTAAGAGGAATAAGGTGACGACTGAGAAACAATAGGGTGGGAAAATGTTTGTGTCTCTCCAATCTTCTAAGACAAGATTTTGATGTTAAAATCCTACCACTCAAAACAATTTTCCGAATAGTTTACACATACCGTTTGCCTAACCGTTCGACACTATGCAGTAAACAATTTGGGTAAATCATTCCCAGGTCATTCTCCTTGTTCTGTTTGACTATTTTCTGCAAAATTTTCGGTTATTTTTTCAGGGCATTACAGTATGATATGTGTGTTTTCATGATTATATGAAATGATTATTATATGAAATGAAATAAACATATATGATTTATAACGGTATGACAATTGGTTGATTATAGGCATATAGCCATTGCATACAAACCATGACTAAAAACATGAGTTATGTATTGTAGATGAACAAGAATGTGGTAGTATAATACTAGACCGTGCCTATGGGTTGTATTAAACTAACACAAGTTATGTCATAGACCAAGCTACAAGCCAGGCAATATACTGTTATACATATACCTAATGTATGCTTTTAATAAAAGTATTATTACAGGAAAAATTAAAGTTTTTAAATATGCCCCATTTAAGTAGTATAAAGGTTAATGACTTGATTAAATACGTAATAAATATAGGATGTTACAACTGTGATGTCCCAAAATTTTGAATATTAGAAATGAAATAAAATACTAAATAGTTAAAAGAAATAAAATTCAGTGAAATGTGATACACCAAAATTCGTTAAGCTTAGACACAATAAAATAGCAGGGATTTAATAATACTAATAATAATAATAAAGAAATATTCAAAATTCATACACCTATAAAACTTTGTGCTTTGTTAAAAAAAGGATATGACAAATAGACAAAATAAATTTATATGGCCAAGAAAATTTTAATTAATAGACAATGCAAACATATACACTCAAGCAAAACTTTAACCCTAAAAATTTATCAAACCCCATACAAACGCTCCCCCACCATTCTATTTGCACTGCCCTTCCCCTTCTCTCTCACTCTTTTCGTTCCCTCGCCTTAGCCACCACCATAACCCTGCACCCCTTTTTTCTTCCTGAAATGTCGACCACCACCACCCATAACTTTCTACCTTCACTTTATACACTCCAACCGTCACATCTCTCTCTCCTCTCCATCGTCTTTCCTTTTCTCCTTCTCACCATTGACTCTCTCTCTCATCTGTCCAAATCGTCGATGACCACCACCATGTCTTTACCTTCCCTCTCTCACTATCACTCGTCCCTCCCCATCGCAGCTTCCGTTTTCCTTTTCCTACTCGTCTTGATCCTTCCACTCTGAAACCGTCGACTCCTCAAGACTAGGTGGGTTTTTGTTTAAATTCTCTTTTATTTTTATGTCTGTTTAAGTCGATACTAAATGGGGTTAATGTTCTCTAGGGTATCTGTTGGGTCAGTTTTTCGCGAGGGTGATTCGCGAGGTTGAAGTGTGTTCACGTTTGTGTGACCACGAGATCAAAAAGCGTGGTTGGTTCGTATTGCCTGAAATGCTTTAGGACTTTTGATGTGAGAATAGGCTTGAGTTAGATTGAGTTAATACTACTCCTACGTTGCAAGAAGAAGTAACAGGCTCAAAGACTAAATTACCATACTCTTAGTGCGGAAACCAGTAAAGAAATGTAAAGGGCAGGAAAGATAAAGTGCGAAAATGTAATTGCATTAATAGAAAGACTAAGATTACAAACTAAACGCTTGTAGAAGACGCCTCAGAAGACATTATTGAGATTTCAATACTCCCTTCGACACTTTAATGAAGTGATGATCTAATGCTACACTGGACTAAACTAAGAAAAAAATAAAACCTGAAAAAGGAATGACAAGTAAATGCAGAGTGTCTATTGTGGGGAACCTTTTTCTTTCATGTTTCCTTCTATTCACAAGCCCCAAAAGTGGTTGTCCACGTATTTGAATAGTTGAGCAGTTTTCCCACAATCATGCTGAAATTGTCTCTCCAAATCTGCATTCAAAACAACTACTTGTGTACTTGGGAGGTTAACTATGTCTTCAAATTCTAATTTCCCGCATTGGTAACCGCTCGCGCCTCATTTCTCGGTTCAATGACATATCAGGCATCCCCGTGGCGAGAGATTCCATGCTGAACAATCCTTTCTTTCGCTGACATTTTTGCCCTCCTGCAATGAACCTCAAGTGACATTCATCCTTGCTATTTGTTAGTGACTTAAACCTCTTCCTCACTTCCCAGCGAACCTCGATGATTCTTGGCCCACAAAAATCTTAGTCAGTGAGATCTAGACAATTTAACTATAAGGCTAACAGATGCCCCCCGGCAAAAAGACTTATGAGGAATCTCCTGATGACGAAGAAGCTTTCTCCGTAAATCTTGTTTACTGCATGTTGTACTAGACTCGTACTGATGTCTACAGCTAGTGCTGATTCACAATAAATTCATCTGGCATTTACTTCTTTATTCTCTCGGATCAGAGGTTCTTAAACCCATTTCCATCGCATGCTTAATTTCATTCTTCTGCATACGTCACTTGTCCTAATGATCCCTGTTAGTTGCACTTTTTGGGTCACATCAGCACTTTTCAGGCACCTTCCGTACCTTTATTAAATGCAAGATTCATGCCTGTTAGGTTTCCTAAGCATATCTCCTCACCATGATTATTACACGTTACGTCAATCACTGGCCACTGGCGAGAGGGTCTTTAGAATGATGCGAAAAGGTGCGAACATCCTTCTCACATTAAACATGGCCTTCCTTTTGATGATTCCTTTTGACAGGTCTGCTATTCTCAGGCGATGTTGAGCGCCTGAAATAAATTTTTTAATGGGAGACCGAGGGGCCAAATAACAACACCTACCTACCCCAGTTTACCAAAAGTGGGGTCACAATTGGATTTTTCTAGCGTATGAGTGAACCCTCACTCGCATGTGCTTAATGGACGTAATTGACGCGACACTGAAAGAATGCCAACCAGATTGGCACTTCATCGCAGCGCTCGCGACTTTGTGGATCCCAAGTTTTAATCAATTCCAATTGCCCAAAGGTTCCATGTCTGTTACCCTTTTGGACGTGCAAATGTTGTCTTTCGCAATAGTCATAAGGGAGTCGCTTCCTATGAATATTCATTTGACCTGCGTGCAGCGGTCACTGAGCTCATAGAAGGCTTCAAAACTAAGAAAGATGATGGAAAGCATTCCCGTTCTTACTCAGGCCTAGAACCCAAGGATCTGAGTGAGAAGATCTTTCTTGGTTAGTCGCTCGACCTTAGTGAGCTAATTGACTTTTTCTAGTACTTTCTGATTAAGTACATCTTTGCCACACCCTTCAAGAAACCTGTAGTCAACCTACTTCCTTTGGCTATCGTGCTCGCAAACTCGTTCCATGCGGGCTCTGCTTATCCAATCGTGTTTGCCCCAATGATACCGACTACCTTCTACAATGCCATGTCCTGTATTATAAGCAAATCACTATCCTCGTCACTGAGCATCCTGTACTGGCTTTTATCAAGGTGGACGGACGCCTACTTCACTAAAGCCCATGCACATATCAAGAAACAACTCAAACGGCCCTCAACAAAGCCAGTGTCTATCATAGGCTACATTGACTACTTAGCTAATAAAGGTGGATGTCAGCACCGCAGATCAAAAGAGGAGTGGTTCATCGACTATCCAAAGCTAAAAAACTCTGAAACGCCTTTGGCCCCAAGCCGAAGGGTTTTGACCCACAGAGTTGGTTCGTGTACACTCCCCACTTCAACTGTCACCAATTCGGGCTCGTGCAGTAAGTTCCCTACCAATTGACTCACGCCTGCAATCAACTCTGGGAGAAACATGAGGGCTACAAGTTCGCAGACTTTTTGCTCGATATGTTGAAGAAATATGAGGCTATTCCTAATAAATTTTTTCCTAATCTGCTCGTTTGTCCAAGACCAGATCCCGCATTCAAACGATGGTGGACAAAATACTGGTAATCCTAGTACAGTCAAGGTATTCACGTTATTGTTCTACTTTTCTTTACTATCAGATTCATATGCACTTATCCCGTCGTCTGGCTCTTTTCAAAAAAGCAAAAGCAACTCGCGGGGAAGTTCCCTAATGTAACATTCTGGATATTTTTCGTCGTAAAATGACAATAAATATGTGTTTTATTGTTAATACATAAAGATATACGAAAGGTTGATCGAAGGTTGACGTGAAACGATCGACGAAAAATCAGAAAACTTAGAATGGATTGAGAATGCGTGGTGAGGAGGAAAGAACGCGAATTCGGTCCAAGGCCCCGTATTTTGTGCTTGAGGCCACATTCTGACCTGTCTGGATAAAAAAAATATATGTTCTCGAAGTACCGGGACCAATCTTAGCATCTTTTCACTTCTACTTTCATTTTTAGTAAATCGTAGAGAATTGGAGCAGGGAAGAGTGAAGAATTGAAGGTTTGATTAAAGAAGAATGGATTTGGTTTGGTTGGATTTGGTTTCTTGCATATTTGGCTAAGGTTATGGTAGTCAAAGTAGGATGGTTTCCTTGAAGTTGATATTAAGTTGATGGCTCAATTGTTAATGAGTTTTATGCTTGGTTTAGGTTGAATTAATTGCTGAATTTGATGATTCTTCATGTTGAAAGATTGGTTCTAATTGTAGGAAGTAATTAGGATGAAGTTTGTATATGAAATTGATGGAAGAAAGATAAAACCTTAAGGTTTAGGGTAAGTTGA
>CANYCX010951213.1:0-11360 GCA_948193385.1 Breynia disticha f. nivosa | reverse complement strand
TCATTTGGCTTCCACAAATCATTAAAGCATTTCTAAATCATCAAAGCATTTGGGTCACTTGTTTAAAAAAAACAACATTAACTACTGTTTTCTTATCAAAAAGCTACAAGATTAAATTTATAATTTTGAAAATTTTGACTTCTTTTTTTGGCAAAAAAATTTATCCATAATTTCAGAATGAAATCCACACAAAATTAGCAAAAATGAGGGAAGAGTACTCAATAAACTCCATTAGCAATTGTATTTTTCATAAAACTAAATCATGACTATGTCTTATGAACATATAACATTTACATAAAATAGGTGAGTAGAAACAAACCTAAATGCAGACATTGGTAGTTTGGTAATAAAAAAAGAAAACAAAAATAATTAGAATTCACATAAGTCTATTTAGTTACAAAATCAGAACAAAAATTAAGGAGGCAATATTTCATACATTTTACCATGTGTTTGGCAAAATTAAGAGTAATATAAAGTAATAGTATATAAATTAAGGTAGAGTAAAATAAGGTAAGATTTTGTGTCAATTAAAATGGGGTGTGGTTTAGGAAGAAGGTAAAGTAAAGTAAAGGTTTGTAAAGTAATAGAGAGTAAAATTACACTTACTTCCTCAGCCCACCGATTTGGAGGGTTGGAATTGAGGGGTTTTGGAGGTTTTTTAAAAACCTTCAAAACCCTTACCTCCGATTGAAAACCTCCATTCCCAATGAAGGTTTTCTCAACACTTAATAAAACCTCCACTTACCTTCAAAAATCTCCAACCAAACACACTGTTAGTTAAAGAAAGTTTATACATATATAATTAGTCTAAATAAATTGATACATAATACACCACTAAATAATAATCATACACAAACAACGCTTTTACTTTTGGAACTAAGCGTGATAGTTGATGTCGTTGATTATCCATATTCTGAAAACATTGTAAAGTGCTCTTTGCCAAAACTACTAGCTCAACAGATGTTGTTGCGACTGACAGAATTAAGGTCAATTCAATCAGTCGATACACCAATGGAAAAGTTGTATGTTTATAAGTTTTAACCTTTTTCTTTGCAAGAATTTTTAAATTATCAAGACCATTGAATCGTGCATCTCTTCTCGAGTCTTGAACATATGTCTCCAGTTCTTGCTGAACCGATGATAAATCAGTTAAGTAAAAATTGTCAAGATAAAGATGAGCGAAATGAACTAACTTGTTAATATAAAAATGTGAGAATAAGAATCTTGGGCTAAGGCAAGAAAAGCAAGAAAGTAATTGTGTCCTTGCTTCAAGAAAACAATTATCAATTTCTTCTTCAAACATATTAACCACTTAACAATAATCAGAGAAAAAGTAAATATATTTAACATTTGAATATAACAAATGTGATTCAGAAGCAAGAAAATATACAAGATACCTCACAAAAATCTCAACGCAGAAGAAGTGATGATTAGTGAAATTGCCCCGCCAATTCTCAAATGCCAACTTTCTTTCTTTTATTGGTTATCATATCGATGATGGAAATCGAATAATGTTCGCAAAATAAAATTACATCATGAACAAGGTCATCCCACCTAATTCTTGAAACATTAGTAAATTCTCTTTTAAGAATCTCATTTGATGTATTATATTGTCAATATTTTGATCATTTTATTGAAAGAGATTTCATAAAGTATTTGTTAATGCTAATAACTTTCTCATCTAAACCATTATAAGTACAAAGTCATAATTCTCCATCTTTTTAATCAAAGAATGATCAGAATCTCCAGTTTTCTCTTCCCCATCTTTGGATATTGCTTGAAGAACAATCAACATTGAAAGTCACGTGTCCATTAACCTACATATAATTGTATAATGTGTTCCCATCAAGTGTAAGCTTACCTATACAAACTAGTTGCTTGGTTCATGCCTATATCAGAGATAATTTCAAAATTTTCTAAACATTCGACCATACGAGTATGTTTAGTTTCCATTAACATATCAACTTTTATACATGAAAATCCATGACAGTAAGAATACTAGCAATGTAATGAAATAAATAACTCATCTGTTTAATTGACATTCAGAAACAATGACCAATTACAGTTGGTGAGAAAAATAATGAATATAGTGAGCATTTCAATTCTTTGTTAAAACAAGTATCAAGTTGTTGAATTTACCTCATATATTTGAAGAATCAACTTATCTTTAGCCTATTAATATAGAAATAGACAACTCATACGTGGAAAATATAGCATTAAAAGCTTGTTTCAAACAAAAAAAATTTAGTTTCCAGTACATGAAGTATCCCCAAAAAAATATTCAATCATTGCACCCTTTTTATCCACAAATTGAGTATTAACATTCATTTTTTTCTTTACTGACAATCACGAGATTCATTTACAAAAATAGAAAACATTATCCCCAATCATATAATATGGACAAGAGTGTTTGAACTGCACAAGAATTAGTCAATTGCTTTTGTATAAGTGAAGAAGTCATCTGACCACTATTTACACCCCCAATATGCTCGGTAAATTTCTGCGTCACCCTCTTCCAATTTACAAAACATGTTTTCACAAATATATCATCTACGTAACACCCAACATTGCTTTCCCTAAAAAGAAAATAATAAAACAATATGTTGCATATTTCATAATATTATACTTCAACCATGGATGTTCATCTAATCAAATATCTCCAAATTACTTATTATCTGTCCCAATTTTTCTTTCTCAGATAATAATGACCAATAGGTTGACGAGAACCATTACATTTATATTCGCTTCGAACCAGGACTCTTATGAAATATTAAAACTTTGATTGATTTTTGCAACCCTAGATCATTAGCAATATCTTCTGAATTAAAATACAAATCACTAGTCCATTCAAAATTCACATTCTTTAGAGGAATCAAAATTTGAAGTGTAGGACATAGAACACTAGATGAATTTGCCACACCTTTTTTGTTTATTTAGAAAAGTAGAAAAGAAAATTATATAAACCTAATCAAATTATCAAACAATTATAACTTCAAATTAATATTAGCACCACAACATTATAACTATTTTACAACTAAATAAACCAAATTAAGTCCAAATAAACAATCCAACAATTTTAACTACCTAAATCAAAAAAATATATACTTATTTTAATCAAATTATCAAACAATTAAGCTACACACTATATGAAACATCCTAAACTTATTATCTATTTAATTCTATTATTACTATTCACTTAATAATAAAACTGTGAATATTTTAAAATTATTTGCATATATGAGAATACAACCTGGCCTGTAGCTCGGTCTATAACATAGCTTGTGTTAGTGTAATATGTCACATGGGCACATCCCCTTATTATCCTACCACATTCCTGTTCATCAACAATACAATACTCATATTTTCTTAGAATGGTTTGTATGCATTTATTGTATCCCTATATATCAACCTAATATCAACCTGGAATAATTCACATCTGAATATTATAACCATATCATAATTTCATACAAGCATATCATCATATCACACAATATCATACAAATGTCTGTCTGTATACGTCTATGTAAGTATATAAAAATCTAGCTGTAGAGAGAGGAATTGATGAGGAGCGACAACTAACCTACTTGCTAGATTATCTTCAATAAACCTTTATTTATTACCTATTCCTGAAACAAAATATACAATCGTAGTTGGTGAGTTCTAGGCTCAGTGAGTAATCATCTATGATTAATTATGATTTTGTAATAATACCAACTCTATGAATTAAAATCTATGTTAATAGAATTATTCATTATTCAATTTTGACTACTATATTTGTATTCTGTACTCTTTCTTTATTCCTGTATTAGATAACCTAATTCATTTACTTGTAAGTCATTTTCACTGATTTCGTAATTACTGTAATCGTAAATCGTAATTGCAGTGAATCGTTCATATAAGACTATCATATATATATATATATATGATTCAATGTATAACAATTCATAACATATTTCTGTGTATACTTCCTCTCCGATAATATTCTTCCTCTCTAGTATTATTCTTCCTCTCCGATAATATACTTCCTCTCTAGTATGATTGATCATATAATCACCAGTCAATTACCACCATATCAATCATCAACAATATCATATATTAATATCATGCATATAATCGATAATAATCACTCGTATATATAACCAAATTTGTATGCAGAATTGTTCACTTACATATTCGCATTTTGTTCCATATATCATATGCTTGTTTTTCTTTCGATTTCTATGTCTTGTACATATTCTTATTTCATTTCATATTCGATATTTCTATTTTTCTCTCGTTTTATATTTCTGTGCGATTATTCAACCACATATCTTTATAAAATCATATAATGAAACTATTAACCGTATTTGCTGGGTATACGATTATATTTCTAGATAAATAACTCTGTAGGAAGTCATGAAAGATCATATTCTTCCTTAAAATATTTTATTATTTCATGTCTTCTTTTTTTAAATGGATATCCTATTTTGTTTTAGACGAATGTCCATGATATATTATTTTAATTTTTCCTTGAATGATTATATGTATTTATTTATGATTTTTTTCATTCTTAATATGAATTATCCTCATATTTATCATAACCATATCTTCTTTTTATCTTAACATGAATTTCACCTATGACTATTGTAATGCCCCAAAAAATGTAATTGAAATTATCAAGAAAATGATGCTAAAATAGTGGCAAATAGCCTGGGAAACAATCTGCCAAAACTATTTCCCTAACCATTTTGAATGCGAACAAGAAAATAATGTCGCACTAACAATAGGGGAAATGGGTAAATAAACAGTCTGCACAAACCATTTGGTAAACAATTTTTGACTTATCAGGACGTAAAAATAGAAAAGCGTGAATATGTGAAAGAAATAAAAATCCTTTTAGAACCCTCTCGACTTTTCCCTCCTTCCTACTCTAAAACCTTTCCATTTCAGAGCATTAACCACCAAATCCAACCCTAGAAACCCAAGTTTGAGTGGCTCTTGGTCCAAGGAAGAGACTATTCAGTGATTCTCGACAAAGAAGAAATGTAACCTTTAACTTTATACTTGTTGCATTTAGAGTGGGTACATTCGTGTAAGATATTGTAAATGGGGGTAGAGGTACCCAACGATGAGTGAAAAATCGTAATTAGGAAGAGATTGAATTTTTAAGGTTTCAGGAAATTTGGGATTTTTGTTAATTATGAGTGGGATTGTGAAATTAAACACAAAATTGTGTTTAATATGGAAATTATGGTAGAAATCATGTAGGAAGAGTAGTTTGGGAAATTGTGAAATCGAATACTTACCTTTGTATGTCTTGAATATGTATTGTTAATTATATGCAACTAATTATGCATTTGTTAAAAACGTTAGAAAATCCGTCTAAAGGAATTTGGATGCTTAGTGTCAATTCGAGAGATTATACTTGACAATGCGTGGGATGGGATTGGAATGATTAAATGTGTATTTTGATGTCAACGTATTATGGAAATGAAATGGTATAAATTGATTACAATGTGTTGTGGAAAATTGGCTTGATGAAGTAATTGACTAGATCGATTGTTCGTTAAAATTATGATTATGGAAAATAAGTTGATGCTAATGGTTTATGATGAATGTTCATGAGTTATGGAAAAATTGTCACGATTGAATTCATGTCATATTTTGGCATTGCATGAGCATGTGTATATGTTCATGGTGAGAATTAAAACAAGGAGCGGGTGCTCAAGAGTGGAATCGATAAAAATAAGGAGCTGGCGCTCTATGTCAATAAGAAAACAAGGAGCAGGTGCTTACATGGAATAGATTTCCTAAAAAGGGAAGAAAAGGGAGCGGGTGTTCATGAGAGAGAAATCTCTCGATAAGAGAATAAGGAGTGGGTGCTCACGAGGGGGAGACCTCTTGAAAGAAAATGAGGGTGAGAGCTCTCTAAAGGAAATTGATGAGAGACCCAGGCATATTGTGTGCGAAAAATGCATTAGCATTGCATTTTCATTCATCTTGATTATATGATCTAGTATGCATGATTTGAATGATGAATGATATATGAGTATAATGGGAAATGTTTTGTGAAATGAATGAGTTATCAATTGATGAATTGTTGTTTGACTTGTTGTTGTGAATGCCTAGAAATATGATTGGTATTTGAGTGTATGCTTGAAAATAAGATTGGTGTTAGTGTGAAATGTGAATGACATGCTTGGGTAAGTTGAGATGTTAAGTGTGTTGTGTATTACTAGAAACCAAAGGTTGGAAAGGGCTACCTAGACCGTTTCCCAAACTGTTTCACTTCTAGAGAGTTCCAGAAGGTTTGGAATGAGTTTTGGAATGGTTTATCCAAACTATTCCCTAACCCGTTTCACTACAGAGGTAAATGAAATGGTCAGAACGGGCTAGAAAATGGGTTACCCAAACTGTTTCCCAAACCATTCCCATACAGTAAAAAGTGGAAATTAAAGATTGTAAAAAGAAAACTGTAATGGAAGAATGACACGTAAAATGGAGAAGTTAGAGAATTTGAGAGAGCTAAAGCTCCACCCATGAATAATACGTCTAAAATACATAAATAACGAGTACTTATACATTAACTACCTTGTTAAGTATTGTAGGTTCACTTACTGGGTATTTAGTTACTTACGATGCGTGTGTGGTTGTGTTAATTGTGCAAAGCAACGGTAGCTAGCAGCGAGACTATAATTTTTGGTGGTGCTAAGCGGTGCGCTACTTAAAGAAGGTCGAGGCTCCTTATCTTATGGGTTTAATTTACCTTTTTGTACATATATACGAACATTTGTATAGATAGAAGAATTACATACTTTAAAATAGTAAATCATTTTCCATTGCTTCCACAAAATCATAACATATTTTGTATATGACCAAATATTGGTCATTGCTTTTAATAGTGCATATCTATTTTGTCTTTTGTCTTTTATCACCTTATTGGGTTTTTTTTCAAAAAAATGGGTGCAAAATCCCTTATTTTGTTTGAAAATTTGATTAATGAATTCAGAATTCACATTTAGTGGTATCAAAACAGAAATTAGATTCACTGCGGAGTGTGCCAAAAGACTTTTTCATTGCATCATTATTTATGAAACTAAGATATTTGAAAATGGTGATCTTTAAAGGATGGAACCGATCTAAATGTATCGCACGAGACCGTCGAGTCCCAGGAGTCCATACAGGGGTAGGGATCTGCCCAAGGGCACGAGGAGCAGCCCGCACATACTGTTAACCCTCCAGTTGACCCTGCTTATGCACAATTCTTTAAAATGATGCAACAAATGATGAGAGGATAAGGGGGTTAACCTGGGACAAACATTGACCGTAATTTCAGGGAGGTGTGCAAGTAAGGAAAAAAGTCCTTTGAGTGTACCACAGACCAAGGGGAGGCGGAGGATTGGCTCCAACACACAGAGAAAATCCTATATAGGGTGAGATGCACACCAGAGCAGAAGCTGAGGTACCAGTGCTAGGGAACAACGCATGGGACTAGTGGGAAGAGGTCCCCGAAAGTCATAACGATCCTCTAAACTCCGCCCTAGTACCGCATCCATATGAATATCGAGTTCTTAGAACTCAAACAGAAAGACTTGACGGTGACAAAATATGAGGCACAATTTACGCGACTATCCTGATACACACCTGAGGAGGTAGTCCCGATCAATAAAGACGAGATTTCTTTGAGTGGGGGTTTTGGAATGATTAAATGTGTATTTTTATGCCAACGTATTATAGAAATGAAATGGTATGAATTGATTATGATGTGTTGTGGAAAATTGGCTTGATGAATTAATTGACTCGATCGATTATTGGCTGAAATTATGATTATGGAAAATAAGTTGATGCTAATGGTTTATGATGAATGTTCATGAGTAATGGAAAAATTGTCACGATTGAATTCATGTCATATTTTGGCGATTGCATGAGCATGTGTATGTGTTCATGGTTAGAATTAAACCAAGGAGCAGGTGCTTAAGAGTGGAATCGACAAAAATAAGGAGCTGGCGCTCAATGTTGATAAGAAAATAAGGAGCGGGTGCTCACGGGGAAGAGATTTCCTAAAAAGGAAAGAAAAGGGAGCGGGTGCTCATGAGAGAGAAATCTCTCGATGAGAGAATAAGGAATGGATGCTCACACGGGGGAGACCTCTTAAAAGAAAATGAGGGTGAGAGCTCTCTAAAGGAAATTAATGAGAGACCTGAGCATATTGTGTGTGAAAAATGCATTAGCATTGAATTTGCATTCATCTTGGTTATATGATGTAGTATGCATGATTTGAATGATGAATGCCATGTGAGTATAATCAAAAATGTTTTGTGAAATGGATGAGTTATGAATTGATGAATTGTTGTTTGACTTAGTGTTGTGAATTCCTAGAAATATGATTGGTATTTGAGTGTATGCTTGAAAATAATATTGGTGTTAGTGTGAAATATGACTGACATGTATGGGTGAGTTGAGATGTTAAGTGTGCTATCTATTGCTAGAAACAGAAGGTTGACACGGGCTAGAAAATGGGCTACTCAGACTGTTTCCCAAACGTTTTCACTTTCAGAGAGTTCAAAAGGTTTGGAACAGTTTTTAGAATGGTTTATCCAAACTGTTCTGTAAACTGTTTCACTACTAGAGGTACATAGAAGGGTTGCAATGGGCTGGAAAATGGGTTACCCAAACTATTTCCCAGACCGTTCCCACATAGTAAAAAGAGGAAATTGAAGATTGTAAAATGAAAATTGTAATGGATGAACGACACGTAAAATGGGGAAGTTAGAGAATTTAAGAAAGCTAAAGCTCCACCTATGAATAATACATCTAAAATATGTAAACAACGAGTACCTATGCATTAACTACCTTGCTAGGTGTTGTAGGTGCACTTATTGGGTGTTTAGTGTTTAGTTACTCACAATGCGTGTGTGGTTGTGTTAATTGTGCAGAGCAACGGTAGCTGGCGGCGGGACTATACTTTTGGGTTTAATTTACCTTTTTGTACATCTATACGAACATTTGTATAGATAGGAGATTTACATTCTTTAAAATTGTAAATCATTTTCCATTGCTTCTGCAAAATCATAGCATATTTTATATATGACCAAACATTGGTCATTCCTTTTGATAGTGCATATCTATTTTCCCCTTTCGTCTCATATCACCTTATTGGTTTTTTTAAAAAATGGGTGCAATATCCCTTATTTTATTTGAAAATCCAATTTATGAATTTGGGGTTCACATCTATACTATGCCTATCACAAACATTTTGATCATCCATATGCACGTGCTTTCAATTTCTAAATGAAATTAAATTTATCTCCTTAGTGATTGCATGCATCTGTAAAACTAAATCATAAATCAATCATCACATCAAAACACTTAGACTATTAGCCTTGTGGCAAATGTGCAACTCCTGCACGCCACATCAATAATTTCCACACTCTAGCAAATCTAACTGTAACGCCCTGGAAAATATAACTAAAAATTAGTAGAAAACTATGAAAATGGTTGTGTAAAATGGCCTAACAAAACTGTTCCCCAAACTGTTCTAGATATAAACAGGAAGTAATTTTGCACTAACAGAAAGGCAAAATGGGTAGTCGAACAGTTTGTGCAAACCATTCAACCTGTTGGTTTTTAAAAATAGAAGTGCATTTATAAGAAAGGAAAGAGAGTAAGAATCATTTATGAACCCAAGAGACAACCAACTTAAAAACCCTTTTTCAAACCCCCTAGAAACACTCTAAAGATCTTCCTAAACATCAATCCTTCCCACTCCCACTTAGATTTCCACGACCACACCTGGAAGCAACAAGCTAGATGGATTTCTAGGGTTGAAGCAACTTGGAGGAAAGTAAATCTCTCACTATAAGGGTAAAATTTATGAGAAATGAAGTGAGATTGGTGTAGCTTAAATGAGTTTTTATGGGGATTTTCAAATGTGTAAACATTTAACATAAACTCAAGAGATTTAGGGTTTTGGGTAAATTAGGGATTTTGTGTAATAAGAGGTACAGATGAGGAAATAAGTAGAAAATGTTATGAATGATGTGAAATGTTATTAATTTATGTAGGAGGTGAAATTTGGGACACAAATTAAAGTTGAGTGACGAGCTGACTTTGAAGATTTTGAGGTAAGTGCACCAAAACACACTTACCTTGGTATGTCTTGCATTTGTATGGTTAAGAATATTTGATTAAATGTGCATTGTTAAAATGGTAGGTGACTGTGTTTTAAAATGGACTGGATGCTTAATGTATTTTGATTGATGATGAGCAATTTAATACCAATGTCTATTGTGCTATGAAATTGTATGAGATGAACTTAAATGCAAAGATTATAATCGGTTGGAAGCGTGCGTTATTAATGTGTTGCTGTTATTTTTTGTTGTGGATAAGAGAAATGTGTTGGTTTATGTTTGAAATCAATGATATGCTAAGCTATGTTTAATGTGAGTTAATGAATGAATTAATCATGCGTTGATAAGTTTCAATTTGTGTTTGATGTGATGTGGAATCTTGGAATGAGTTTATGATAATATGCAAAAGGGTGAAATTATAAATGTTATGTGTTTTTGAGAGAAGTGTCGAATGTTCATATGCCTATGATGTGGTGATTTTGAAAATGAGATTTGAGCTGTGTGCATTTCATTTATTCATGTCATATGGACATAGCATGAGCATTTGTGCATGTTCATGAAAAAAGGATTTACTAAAAGAGCGAGAGAGATCGGAAGAGCGTCGTGTAGGGAAAGAGTGTGCCTGAATGAAATGATTAAGTCATTTATTCGAACTTATCAATTTTTGTCATAGAGATCAAGAAAAGTGATTTAGCATTAAATACGGGTGTTAGTGACATGCCTTATGCTAAAATGAAGATATCTAGGTCAAAGGATTTATTTGACTTGCAGTAGGACTGTTGACACCGCTCGTCAGCTATTTAATTTAGGATGATCATAGTGTCTTACTAGAGACCGCCTATGGTTTATGAGTTATTAAACTCATTACCTTTATTAAATAGTCCTATATATCGCACGCGGATAGCAAATACTTAAAAGGGTAATTTCGGTATTGCACCTTAGCTCAAATTCCGGTCAGTGGACCGGATTGGGCATTTGGGCCAATTTTGGTAATTGGGCCCAAGACGGATGAGAAATTATTTCTTAAATATATTTAAGATAAAGATTATTTATTTAAATATGATGTCTTAAATAAGAAATAAAAAGGAGAGAGAATTTAGGAGCTTTGTCTTAAATGAAGACAAGGCATGTCTTAATTAAGACAAAGGAGGATAATGTTGAAAGTTTGAATCTTTCACTTATCTACAATGTGGCACACGATTAGGATCAGATTTTGAATGTTTTTAATCTGAATTTAAACTCTTAAACAAG
>CANYCX010951137.1:0-16484 GCA_948193385.1 Breynia disticha f. nivosa | reverse complement strand
CGCTTTCTTGAGAATTACGGGACATTTTGAATATGGCATGGTTGGAAAGTTTGAATGATTTTTGAAAAGAAATTATTGAATTGTGTTTGATTAGTTTTGAATGCTATTTCTTAAAAGAATAATTAATTTCAATAGGAAATAGTATTTAAATTTGGGCGTCACACAAAGAGCAGGTAGCAACTCTTGGACTTGTCGCCGAATATAAAAGACAAGTAGAAATCCAAGAGCTTGTCAAAGAGCAAGTATAAACTCTTGGACTTGTCACCGAATATAAAAGGCAAATAAAAATCCAAGAGCTTCTCAAAGAGCAAGTAGAAACTTTTAGACTTGTCGTTGAAGTATAAAAGGCAAGTAGAAATCCAAGAGCTTGCCAAACAACAAGTAGAAACTCTTTGACTTGTCGTTGAAGTATAAAAGACAAGTAGAAATCAAAGAGTTTGTCAAAGAGCAAGTAGAAACTCTTGGACTTTTTGCCGAAAATAAAAGGCAAGTAGAAATTCAAGAGTTTGTCAAAGAGCAAGTAAAAACTCTTGAACTTGTCTTCGAATATAAAAGGCAAGTAGAAATTCAAGAGCTTGTTAAAGAGCAAGTAGAAACTCTTGGACTTGTCTTCGAATATAAAAGGCAAGTAGAAATCCAAGAGCTTGTCAAAGAGCAAGTAGAAACTCTTGGACTTGTCGCCGAATATAAAAGGCAAGTAGAAATCCAGGAGCTTGTCAAAGAGCAAGTAAAAAATCTTGGACTTGACGTTGAAGTATAAAAGGCAAGTAGAAATCCAAGAGCTTGCCAAAGAACAAGTAGAAACTCTTGGACTTGTCATTCAAGTATAAAAGCCAAGCAGAAATCAAGAGCTTGCCAAATGAAAAGAATTGGACAAGCCGAAACTCACATATCAATGGAAGTGAAAATTGTCAAAATTGAGTAAGTATTATGTTATTGCTATTATTGATATTTAACTTTCAGGAGTGAAGAAACAAAAGAAGAAAAACAACTTATCAGTCAAATACGAAGAGCATCCGACTCAAATGTGCAACAATCTGGATTGCACAATCATCAAAGAAAAAGAGTAAAAATATCTCTAAGTTTTTTATTGAATGGGGAGCAAAACATATATCTAATACCTTAAAAAAACTAAAACAAATAAAAAACAATAAAAACATATATAACTATCTAAGCTACGGCAGCATCGGGAGAAGGAGGAATGTCATCATCACCACCATCTAAGTCTTCTAAGGCACCAATAGTCTCTCCATATTTTGGGCAACCATGCTCTCCAAAAAATGTCCAAGGCCCTCCTAAGTTGGATAAATTATCATACAATTGTAAAGCAAGAAAAGCCTCTGGATTAAGTTCGTTAGGCACATATTGTAACTCACACTAGTCAGCAGGATCAACCTTCTCAATTTCAGGAGTGTATACCAACTCAGGAAAAGATTCACCTCTCTTTTTCTCCAATAGGTGACATGCCTTGTAGAAGTCAATCTTCATAAAGCCAAAACCATAATCTGCCTTGAGGTTAAAACATTCTTTAGATTGACGATAGTCTCGAACTTGACTTTCAGCAAAAGAGATCTTCTTAACTTCATGAGAGGCTATTAGAGACTTCTTCTCACCCTCATAATTTTTCTCTATGGAATTAAACTGCATCTCATACATGGTCTTCAACCTCTCTATCTTAGTTTTACTCTTTTCCAGTTCGACTGTATGCTGAGTATTCTTCTCCTCACAAGAAGCTACAACTCCTCTATGTTCCTTCGTTAAGGCATCATACATCTTTTTGAGTTTTCCATGCTCCTCTAGAATGGTGCTATTCTCTGACTTCAGTTTCTCATTTTCTAATTTTAGGTTCTCATTCTCGCACTTTAGTTTTCTCAATTCTTCATGTAAAGAATCACGTTCCTCTCTGAACAAATCTTGATTTTGCAAACGATGGTCAATACTCAACCCTTGAGCTCATGTAACAATTAAACGTTAAGCTACCTTGGCAATTTCAGTCACACAAATATCCATGTTAGCCTTAAAATCACGAAGAAAATACGACTTCTCATCTGGTGGAAGAATTGAAGAAAAAAGAAGCCTATGAGCAACACAGTGCATAGTAATAGAATCTGAATTAAGCAAGTCAGGCTCCAAATTCGTCTTTTCTCCGTCTAAAGTTTTTTCAAGGAAGGATGAAGAAGACGACAATCCTTTTCACTCTCGAGAAGCCTTCTTGTAGGACGAATCACATCTTCTCTAACATCACGATTTTGTGAATCACGAGAATCCTCTGTAGGAACTATTGATGAATGAGATAGAAAAGAATCTCCCTTGATAGATCCGTCAAACTTGGATCTAGGAACAGTGTGAGATCTTTTCCAATGTCGAGAAGAAGAATCTTCACCATGAGATCTAGACATATCATTCCTCTCAAAAGAGGTCTTTTTCGAAGATCTCTGAAGAATCTCATCACATTTATGCTTCAAAGAAGCCTCCTTAAGGCTAGCCGCTTATTATCAGAGAGTATTTCTTGCATAAGAAATAACTGCGACAACAAATTCACGTTACACAAAAAAAAAATAGTGATAGTACTTAACAAGAAAGGACATAATTAAGCTAACATACTAGAGGAAGAGAGATTTAATTCTAAATAAACATCAAAAGCTACAATATTATCTCCTTCCACGTTAACACTAGGTGATGAAGGATAAACTGAACATGCTTCAGAAGTCTGAATGGTGCTTGGAGAGAAATTGTCGTCATTCGAATCCTCCTTAATTGTATCACTAAGAAGAACCATATTAGTAGGAAGATCACCTACAAGAGGAAAACTCCATCCGGCACTTAGCATATTTTTTGGCATGGAAAGCGATGAAAAAGATAGCTTCTCCCCAGAACATAAAACATCTATCTCACCTGTATAGTAGTGTTTTAATTTCTCTACCTTATGACTATAGAAAACTCTATCCCAACACCATTCCAATGGACAATGCCAATGGTCTTCAGTAGGAAAAATAATAATCCAGTAACGATCGTGTTTTGTAGGTGGTCAGAGAATATCATCAATAAAAAGTTCAACTCCAGACAGGGGACAAGGGTGTAATTACAGGCAGAATTTTCAAATTTAGTAAATTGGAAAAAGCAATGCAGTGAGTCAATAGATGACTCAACTTTCTTCAAAGAACACAAAACATGAAATCCGATTAGATATGTCCACCCTTTTGAATGAAACTAAAAAGGCACCAAATTCTTTTCATGAAGAAAGTCATAAGCAAAATCCGATAGAGGAAATCTCAAACCAATTTGAAGATTAAACTCTTGCACATCGAAACTCTTTAGAGGAATAAAGGCAGGACATGACAGATTATCCCACATATCACCAGAATTTATAACCCAATCCCATGATGAGAAGTCATACTCTTGCCAAATACGATCCAGATCATTGTAAGAGTAAAAAACAAGAAAAGTCTTGAGCTACAACTTCGTTTTTGCTTGGAGCAAAGGCAGACAATGAACAACTTTTGATGTCCTTTTAGTACGCGTAATGAAAAAAGACGAAGAAGAATAATCTATCTACTAGAGATGGAGAAGACTATAGACGAAATATGTTCCCACAAAATCTTCAAACAACAATTGAAATAACAATAACAAAGAAGATTAGAAAATAAAACCAAGTCAACACACAAGAATAGTGCAAATGCAGTAATTGTCAACGACGAGAACAAGTCTTTGGCGTGAAAGAGTCTTTGGAAAAAAAGAGTATTTGGCACGAAACAGTATTTGAAGAGAACAAGTCTTTGGCGAGAAAAACAAGTCTTTTGGTGAGAAACACAAGTCTTTTGGCGAGAACCAGTCTTTTGGCAAGAAACAGTCAACTAGTCTTTTGGCAAGTACCAATCTTTTGGCGAGAAACAATCTTTGGCGAAAATGACCTATGGCGAGATACAACATTGGGCGGAAAACAATTTTTGGTGAGGAATCCAAGCGATAATATCTCCACCACAAAAAAACAACACCAAAAACTTTTTAAAGAACTTAAAATCTTAATTGTACCTGCTTTGTGTGATTAGAAAAGGAAAGAACTTGAAATCTTGAAGTTAAACCAGATGAACGTCCGGAGAATCACAAATAAGTGGTTGACAGGAGAATACACGTTGAATGAATAAATACGAGGGATAAAAAATCTTACACGGTTTAAAAGAAAAAGAGTATAAAATAAATAAGGAGGAAGTGAGACTTAAGATTTCGACGAGAAAAGAATTAGAAGTGAAGAAGGGGTGACTAAAGTTGAGGACAAGAATGGAAACCAAGAGGTAGCCAATTAGAAAACTGGAGATGGTAATGAAAGGGAACTTACGGTGGAAGAATAAAATAGGGTTAAGAGGATTTTGGTATGGGGTATTGATCATGCTTATATAGGGTTTTGTACTCCTAATTTTCAGAAATTTCGTCTTCCTTGAATTGTTATATGGTGGTCTTTTAATAGGATACAAACTATATAAAAGAGATTATTACTCTTTGAGCAATAATTATCTTACTAAAATTATAATTATTGTAATTATAATTTTAGTTAAAAACAAAAGGGGCTACATAATTGGTCAATTTACACGTTTGCCAAAATCTATGTATCATCTTTTCATATGTGCCATGTTTGAAAACATTTGCCTATAATGCCACCTAATATGGTTTTATTTCCATTAATACCATAATATATATATATATATATATATATATATATATATAAATATTATAGCTGAGGTGGTGAAATAAGAATAAGTTTAGCTGGGGTGGCAAAATATGAATAAGTATGGTAAAATAGGAATAAGAATAACTAAGATGAAAAATAGGGAAATCAACTTTTTTAAGGTGACATCCGTGTACTTTGTTCTACATAATTAAAATAGGGCCCTTCTTATTTTTAACAGGTTGGGTCTGACAAATTGCGGCAAAACTTCTAAAGGTCATAACTTTCGATCCGGGATGAGTTATGAGGCCTACAAAATATCAAATCAAAGCTAGCCGCAAAATCTACATCAATAAATCATCAATTACTTCTATATTTGGAAAATCCAACCATAGGAGTTGGGAGCTACTGTTATAGACTGTATACCATGTGTAAGCTAATAATAAAGTCAGATACATGCATTCATAAGAATTGGTCAAACACAATGTGTTCATTGAAGATACGGTATATTTCATTTCAAACATTGAATATTCAATATTGAATTCAAAGTTAAATGAAGATACATCGTCACATCATAAGATGCTTTTGCAGGTCTATAAATAGACCTTCAGCTCTCCATTTACGGTACATATAATTTCACTACTGTTACTCTGCAAAAATCACTACTCAAATACTAACTTAAGTATGAGAGTGTAATCGGAGGAACAAACATTCGACTCTCTGACTTTCTTTTTTTGCAGATCTTACGGAAGGGAGGGATGTTCAATCTTCATTGTTGTTTAGGCAACAACAAGAATAAAGTGTAAGTGCTTAGACTACACTTTTTATAATAAAATATTTAAACAAAACATAATATATTTACATTATATTATATATATATATATATATATATATATATAGCAGAACGGGTTCGGGGAGGTGAATGGGTCGGGTGTACTAAATACCAACCTCGTCCCGTCCCTATTGCTCTTAATTTTGGGTCCCGTACCCCGCTCTGTTCCCGTCAAATGTCGAAAAACCCGTTCCGTTCAGATTAGATCGGATCGGATCGTCACAGGTATGAGTTTTTTTGACATCCCTAAAGTTCATTGATTTTATGAATCTTTTAAATTTATTTTAATGACCGAATTGTAGATAATATTATTTAGTGACTTTGGTAAAATGAAATATAGCATTTTAGTGATTTGTGTATAATTAATCAATTTTTAATGACAGGGTTGGTGAGAAATAAATAGAGATTATTACACACAATTTAATTATGGTATACATTTTTAACATTTATTTTCAATTATGTTAAATTTTTATGATTTCATTTACTATATATATTTTTTAAATATACTCACTAACTACTCAATTAATTTAACTTCAAAAAAAAAACTACTCAATTAACTTTCAAATATAATATTTTTAAATTATTTTTATTGAATATGCTATCCATGCCAAACAAATATTTAAGTCACTCTCTTTGCAATAACCCGTAAACATAAACAGTGTATATGATCAGAAAAAAACATCGGATAAACGGCACAGGAGCTCGGCTGTAGGACATGCGAGGCAGGTGAAGCAAATACGCAGCATTTCAAATTCCTAAAACAAACCCACCCCAATCCTTTTCTTCATAACTTCATCAGGTTATTATCTCTTACTACTAATCTCTAATTATTTCCTTCTGTCCTCATCGCTAATACTTCACTTTGCCGTCGACCTTGTAATTCATCAAAACTGAATCCATCCAACCTCCAAAATTCTTCTCGGCTTGAATACTCCACTCTGATGTTTAGTCTCGTGCTTAAGTTTAACTAAAATGAAACAATATCACTATTACTGTTTCCTTAGAACCGCATTCACTCAGAATTTATCCTTTACTTGGAGACATCATTGTTCTCGGAATCTAACCTCTGTGGTCTCGTTCCCTCTTCTCTCAAGGTAAATTACTTTGAGTTTTTCAACTCAATTGAACTTGCAGTGTAATCGGTTTGCTTAATTCCGGAATCATTTGGTGCTGTTCTTGAGCTTTTTGTGTAATACATTGACCTGTTGGAGAAATGCGTTAATTTTTGTGCGTGAGACTTGAACCAATAATTTCGTCTATAGGTTTGTTAGAGAAACATTGAGACTGTTCGAATAACGAAAAGATCAAGAAAGCGTGTGTTATAGCTTGTTTCTTGTAGTGTGATGAAAACATGGGTTTACTACTTACTAACTGGTCACTGCGAAGATTGATTTTTTTCACTGGGATGACATTTAAATAGTTTGGGGTGACAAATAGGTCCTGTGGTATTTAGCTTGCTGGGCTCGCAGGGTTGAAAGTTTTATTTAGTGGATTAAGTGTCACAATTTAATTACGAGGAATTGGTTTAAAGTTCTATTCATATAGATTTGGAACAATAAGAATCATAGATTGTATTTTCTGAAAGGGATTGGATGGATATGGAGCACACGGTTAATGTACGTTGTTTTGAATGACTCTGTAGCAGGAAAACAATACTTGCATGCATATGCCAAATAACAATGTTATGTCTCAATATATGTAAGTACGAGCAGATTTTTTGGTTAATGTCCACACATTTCTAGCACTGTTTGAGTCACAATGCTTTCAATTTGATCACAAGTTTGCTGCTTTGTGCTATTTGTACTTTCTTGTTTTATGAGGTCTTTTTGGAGGTTTCATTGTGGTGGTGAAGAGGGCAGGTCTATTTAACTTGCAAATCTTTGATGGATTTTCTTTCAGTGCAGATACACTGAGGAGGTGTGGAGAATGGGTGAGGAAAGAGACAAGCACATTACGCGTGTCCTCTTTTGTGGGCCACATTTCCCGGCTTCTCATATTTACACTAAGGAGTATTTGCAAAAGTATCCTTTCATTCAGGTATTTTTTAGGTCCCATTCCTTGGTACTAGTGCTATATGGAGCTAAAAAAAGAGTGTGTTGCTAAGCATATGGTATACACAGTTTATTTAGGTTTCTTCAAATTGAAAAGTGCAAGTGACGTGTAAAATCTGAACTCATTTTCTCTTTAAAAAAATAATCTGTTCAGTCCTATAAATATTTTGTCCATTAAAAAGGTTGAGTCTGGTCACTTGACAAAATATAAGATCAAACTGTAGGATGTATTCAGTTATGTGATTCCTTTTCTAGTGTATCAAACAATAGCATCTTTGAGTAGCATATCTGTTTTTTTTGGTGATTGCTTTGAGTGGAAAACTTAATTCAGAGAAAAAAAATAACATAGCCAATGAATTGTTACAAAATGGTTATTATTTACTTCATAAAGAGTTCAATTGTGAAAAGTGTTTTAGCTTATTTGAAGTTTTCTGTGTTGAAATATGCAAATAGATGTACATTTGCTAAAGCAGCAATGCCCCCATTTTGTGCAAGTTCATATTTCTTCCTCCCCTCTCATTAAGTGTTTCTGTCCTTTTGGGCTTATAAATGTAATGCTGCTTATCATATTGATCTTTTCCTTTAAAATGATCGTCAACGATGTGCAGCATTTACTTGTGAATACTGTGGTTTACCAATGTTGCCCCGGTTTAGTGCAATTTGCAACGTTGATTTTCTGAAACCATTAACTTTTTACACTACTTGCAAGTAGCTCAGTTTCTGCTTATTAAGTTTTACTATGAATAGGTTGATGACGTCCCCTTTGAAGATGTGCCCCGGGTTATATCAAACTATAATATTTGTGTGGTAAAAAACATGCGGCTTGATTCTAATCTTATCTCTCGTGCTAATCACATGAAGCTTATAATGCAGTTTGGTGTTGGTCTTGAAGGTAATTACTCTTTATATAATCTTAATCTAGCCGTATATGGGTTTCATTCAATAGTGTTTTACCAAACACGATCTGTTATTTCCTTTTAATGAAGGGGTTGACATTGATGCTGCTACAAAGAGGGGAATCAAGGTTGCTAGAATTCCAGGAGACATGACTGGAAATGCTGCTTCATGTGCAGAAATGGCAGTGTATCTCACATTGGGCCTACTGAAGAAGCAAGTTAGTAACTTGAACTACTAAACATAGAAATCACATTGCTTTTTTTTTTTCTGCTTTGCATATTACTAACTTTGTGAGTACTTTTGAAGAACGAGAAAGCTTCCACCTTATTTCATATGGCTAGATTGTCAAAGATTGTTTAATTTGCACAAGTCGTGCTTTTATTGGATACGTTATAGATAATTGTCACAAAAAAATAACAAATGTAAAACAGTTGTCCAGTGTCCAATGTTTTTCATTGGCTAGTTCATCAAGAAGATTCTTAGCTTACATCTGTGATCAGTAGAGTTGTAACTTCTGAGTAACAGGGAATTTCTGTTAGAAGGGAACAAGCTGTGTGTAGATAGGTTGGAAAGGACAGGATCCCTTACAATGAAAAGACGTCTATGTCACAAAGATGTTTGTTAATAAAAGCAAACTGCTATTTGCACGAGAGAAATATTTGAGTTACCCGTAGTTAGTTGGTTGAAAGTTATTAACTCATTCTTTTGAAGAAAATGTTTTGAATTCTTGTTAGAGGAAAATGAAGTTAGTGCTATGCTAGATGCTTATTTAGTGTTTTCTAGTAGTCTAACAAGAAGTTCTCTTTCACTTCTGTCTATTAAAATTATACCTGCTTCCACTAGACCAGGTCTTTCGCATTTATGCTACTACACATTCAAACCTTGTTAAATGTTTCGTCATTTTGCCATTCTTTTTCTTTTTGATTGACTTATCTCTTATCATTATTTTTACAGAATGAAATGCAAAGTTCTGTAAGGCAGAAAAAGCTTGGAGAACCAACCGGTGATACACTTCTTGGCAAGACGGTGAGTATAGATATTGTATTTTTTTTTTCTTTCATCCATTAGCTAAAAAAATTAAAGAAAATTTCCTAAAACGAGAAAGTTAAAGTGAATTATTAATAGTGCAGCACCCTGTAGCTTTTTGCTTACCAGGAAACTATCTTCTTTGTCTTGTTCATTACCTTACCAAAATGTGATATAACGAACATCTTATACGCTTTAAATGAAATGACCCGATTTGGGCTATACTTTTATAACCAACCATACTAGAAGTAAAATTACAGCTCCCAAATGAAGCAGGCGAAAAAAATAACTGTTTTTGAAAGCATCTGACATTTGCTGCTTGAATTTTCTCTGTTACTGCTTTAATTCATGATTTTTTTTGCTTGTGACCTTGTGTTGACTTCATACTTGCAATTTTGCTTTTTCCTACAAAGTTGGATTATGTTATTGATTGTCGGATATCACTTATTTATTAAATAATGTTTTAGGTGAGCCTCTTCTTTTGGATTGTTCTGTGCTAGTCTGCACAATATCAGGTATTATCCATTGCTTTTTCTTTATTTCTTCAGGTATTTATCCTGGGATTTGGAAATATAGGGATTGAGTTGGCAAAACGCTTGCGACCTTTTGGCGTGAAAATTTTAGCCACAAAGAGGAGCTGGAATTTGGGTTCACAAGTTCCTGATCAGTCTATTTCTGTAGGATTTCCGACTCAGAATGTTATCACTGATCAACTGGTTGATGATAAGGGCATTCATGAAGATATTTACCAGTTTGCTGGTCGTGCAGATATAGTTATTTGCTGCTTAATTATGAACAAAGATACTGTAAGTGCAGCTAAAATCAGCTTTCATTTGGCAAAAGGTTGTTTAAAGTCCAAGTAATCAAAAGAAAATGAGTATACTCAGGTGCTGTTTCTTGGGTTCATGAAGAACCACTTTTAAGGTAAGGGCTACATCACACAAGTCCAAAGCAGCAGAAATCTCGTAAATTGCAGAATGTATTCCACTGAAACATATTTTGAAGTATATTACTGGTGGAATTTCATGTCATGGTTATCAGAGCATCAGGCCAAAGATCTTCTGATCTACGCTGCCTTTCACTTCTATATCATTTAGTTGTGATAAGGGTTTAAATTTAATCATGGCGGTGTTTGAATATAAGATAATTGGAAAGAGAAGGTTGGCTTTATTGAGTCTTTTTCCAGATAAAGTTTCGTGCTTATGAAATTCGGCTTATTCAACAATTCTATGTTGCAAACTGTTCCACCAGTTCTTTTTGTCCAGTAATTGCTAAATCTTAATATTCCAATCCAACAGTTTTTTTGCTGGAAACTTGGCAACTTAGCTAAGGTGCAATACCGTCCAATGTCCCTTTCTTTGTATGAGTCATTTTTTTACTGGAAAGGGTCTGAATTGATTTTGAAAGAAAAAAAAAATCTTTTTTTTTTCCTTCTTATTTTGTGGTTTAGTAAGCAACGTTATCCAGTGAAAGCATAGAAGCAGGACACTCTTTGTATCCTGTGCATACAAGTACATAGTTTCATTGCTGTTGGATATGCAGCATCTGATCAAACACACTTTTTTTTAATTTCAGGAAGGTATTGTAAACAAAAGAATTTTGTCTTCGATGAGAAAGGTATGCCATCCAATTGGTTTTGTAAAGCTATTATGTTATTATGTTTTAGTTTTTCTTAGTAACTTCTGCTAAATATTGAATCTATATTTTTGCCACATTGTTTCTCATTAGGAAAATTTTTTCTTGACTGCATGTTGGAATGGTATTTCAATATGTGGTCATTCAAGAAAATGTTATTGCTGAAATTGTTTGTCTGCTAATCTACAATATATGACCTGGAAAAAAAACACATTAATTGAAAACCAATTAACAGAAATTAGCAATATCAAGTCATACGTGGAAAAAAGGAAATTTTGTATGATAATTAATCCAGAGATGGGAAAATTATACTTAGTTGATGATATTCATACTTTACATAAACATCCTGAAGCATATATGCAGTTAAGTTATGTTTAATTAATATATAGTCATTTTAATGTGACCTTACATTTATTATGAATTTTTTTTGTAGTCATTTGTGATAGTCTTCGATCATTGATAACTCCCCTAATTTTCCCTTTAAAGAATAGATCATTAAGTTGTTAAGAATGTTACAAATATCTTATAGTAGGAAGCAAAAATTGAATTATTGAGGTTGATTAATGATTTTACAGCATTCTTTATTGCGACATTCCTTCTCAGTATTTTGTTTGACGCGAATGGTATCAGTATCTATTTAATATACTGATGTTCGTTCCTAATATGGTTTATCTACATCGTGTCTTTTTGTATAGGGTTCCCTTTTAGTAAATATTGCTAGAGGGGGTCTGCTGAACTATGAGGATGTTTTGCATCACCTTAAGATTGGGCATTTGGGAGGATTAGGCATTGATGTTGCTTGGACAGAGCCATTTGGTCCTGATGATCCTATCTTAAAGTTCAACAATGTTCTCATTACTCCTCATGTAGCAGGTGTCACCGAACACTCATACAGATCGATGGCTAAGGTATGGATGTCGCTGAATTAAGGATATTTAGATAGGTGTAGTAAATGGAAGCTCTTAGAGTGGATTATATAGTGCTTAACGCTGAATGTGTTTGAGCATGACTGATATATCTCTGAAGATATTGACATGATAGAGCATCAACATCTACCATCCAAACATAATTGATTGTAACTGAGGCGGTGGCTGGTGTAATAAATTATACCTCAAAATTACATGACGTTCATGATTAGAATTACAGGAACTAGGTGAACAGAATCTTGAAAGAATAATTCATCTCCATTTTTTGTGAAAATAAAATTTTGAGTTAGAAGTTCATGTGAATAGCCGAAAATTTAGACAATTTGGTGGCATTAGCTAGTGTTTGTTTTTTTTTGCAATCAGAGAGGGTATTTAGTTGCACTCCAATTTGTACTGCATTTTATTTTATTTTTTTTAGCGACTACAACATTTTTAGCTCATTTGTAAAAGAATAATAATTTTGTAGCGTTTCAGAGAGTTACTTGAGGATGAAAAAGTATTGTCAAGGAGAGCAATGACAGTGAAAGAGGGAACTTAGGATTAAGCAAATACCAAAGTAATTTTTTGAGAAGCGTCCTAACTCATGGAGAGAAAAACCTCTCCTAGCCTTCTGTAGTCGGTGAATGCAATAACATGCAAAATGTAGGCAAACTTCTAGTTTGAAAAATTGATCAGTCAGTTGCTTCAATACAGAACGCATTTCAGATAGTTATGGTGTGTTACCAAAATTTGCGATAGATTTATGAAGGCGTTTATCATTTAGATTCATGAAGGCACTGCATGACATCGCACGTTTTTTCTGAACTTGACTTCTATATTCGAAACAATGCATTTTTCATTGGTTTGTCTAGGGGCAAGCTGATAAAGAAAATCTATCAATATAACCAAAAGAATCATTTTTAGTCGCTTCTCTATGTTGAGGTTTTAAATTTATGGTTTCTGCTTTCTTTTCTTAATGCTGCTTTAGATTACAGGTTTTGCGTATACCAATGTTACAAAATGCAAAATTTGCAGGTCGTTGGTGATGTTGCGCTTCAACTTCACGAGGGAGCCCCTCTGACGGGTATAGAATTTGTGAATTGATTCAGGCATTTGCAGACAGAATCTGCAGGGAAAGCTTTTCGGTGTTCGTTTTTTCAATAATTAAGCTGTGAGCTGAGATGTGCTCTCAAAAGTACTTCATCAGTCTCAGAAAACTCGGAGGTGCAATTCTCTCCTCTTTTAGATCATTTGTGAATTAGCCATTCTTGAAATTCATTGATAATTTTTACTCCTGTGAATCTCTCGCTGCGGGGCAAATGCCTGTTTGAGAGAATAGTTTTCTTGAATGTCTTGTTTGACAGTGAGTTGAAGCACAGAGTCTGATTCTGTGCGTCCTAATAAAACAGTAATCCTAAAAAGTGGGTCACTGGGATAAAAAAAAATTGTAGAATATATATTTAGGTTGATTTTAATAATTGTTATGTTGTTACAAAATATGAAAATTTTACTTTTAATCTTACATTACTAAAAGAATAGGTGATGCCTAAATTTCAACACTTGGCCGTTTCTCTGTTTGTCTCATGACTATAATTTTTATTTTCTTATTTGATAATTATTTGATACTTAAGAATTTTTTATTTTAAATAAAACTTTGCACAATATGGTCGTCTACCCTACATTATCAACAGGCAAGTGTACCTATTGGTGTAGTAATCGGCTTTAAGAGCCTCAAATGTCGATCGCACTAGTTACTCACTATTAACTATTATTTAGCTTACCAAATAGAGTCAAAATAATTAAAAGAACTAGATTATTAATAAAAGTAAAAATTAAATTAATAAAAATAAAAACTTGAGAGATTAAAAATAATTATTAAATGCAACATTTAGATCTCAAATCTTCAAAGTTGTTTACTATCAATTGAAATTAGATTTATTGTTGTGTTTGTGACTAGATCGTGATGATTTTTAAATTATAATAATTCCTCTCTCGATGTAATTAACATCTAATATTAACTAACTTAACTTGAAATCTCTTTCTAAATTAAATTAATTAACATCGCATTAATATTATGTGAATTACTCTATTAAGTTTGACTTAATCAGGAGAATTTATGTCGATCTATCTCTAAATTTGTATTCAACTTTTTTTAATTATGAGTGATCTATCATATATTCGATCTCTTGATTAGTCTTATACGAATTAATATGTCAATTACAAGCGTTTAAGTAATCAACAATGACAAAAATAAGTTATAATTAAATCTCAGTCAACAAATAACTCAACAATAAAAACTAAAAATTTAAAATCTAATTAAACAAATAATAGTTTATCTCAACCTAAGTGTCTAAGAGATTTAGTTTATGACTAATGAAAAAATAACAAAATAGATAGAAAATAACTAGTTAATTGTAGAGAAAATCTTAATGATTCCATTGTAGATGACTTGTCTACTCCTCAATCTTTTCCATTCTTCGTCCCAAATTGTTTGTTTACCGCTTTCCTTAAGAAAATTAGGTTTCTCCCTCTATGATTGGTGGTGGAATGATGATGAGAGAATGATAGATAAAAGAGTTGACTAGAATGATTATGTATCACTCAAACTCCCTTTTTCTTCTTTTCTTGTGTGAAAATACCAAAAAATTCGCAACTTTGTTCAATTATACTGTTATGAACAGTGATCTGTAATATTACACTGGCACTACCATGTCCTTCTAATGTGACAGATACCTCCAAACTTGTCCGTTTGAAATTGTGTAAATTTTGTCTATAAATCATACAGAATCATTACTTAACATGCAAATGATCAAACAAAAGATAAATAAATTATTTTTAATGATAAACAATCATGTCAAAATTATAATATTTATAGTTTCAAAATATGTATGAAAGAGGTTTATCAACAAACATTTTCAAATACTCTATTTTTTATTTCCATGAAGTATTTTTTTTAAAATTGGTTTTTAAGTTTAAGTTTATAAAAATAAAGTATATAGAATTTAAAACCCGAACAATATTTTTACTTTCTTATATTTTAATTTTTATGTATAAAATAATCCGTAAAAAATATATTATAACTTTAAATGATAAAAATAATTAACGTACAATATATTTAATGACCAATTATAAGTTTAACTTTATAAAGTAAAGTATAAAAAATTTAAAATGCAAACAATATTTTTACTTATATTTTATTTTTTTTGCATAAAATAATTCTTAAAAATATATTATAACAGTAAATGATAAAAATAATTCACGTACAATATATTTAATGACCAGTTTTTTTGATTAAAATATTTATTTGTTTGTTATAATTTAAATATTTAAATTATTTTTTAAAAATAATTTATTAAAACATTATGTTATATGTTAAATTAATAAAAATAATTTAATTGTCAGTAATATACTGTCTCACGAGAATATATTACCAACTAAATTGGAAGTAAGTACGACATCTGTCATTTACAAGATTTTATTCATGTAATAATTTTGAATTCACTAAAAATTATTATCTATATACAAATTTTGAATTCAAAAGATATAAATTGAAGGTTTAATTTCTAAAAAATGACCAAATTTTTACGAAAGAAAAAGATAGTATATCAATATTTATTTGTCCTAAATTTTTTAACATAAAAAATTTATCAAATAAATATATTATAATTTATATTAATTAAATTAATATAATCACAGTATATGATACCTGACGTATTGTGTGGGTTCAACTATTAGTTATTAAGGAAATTACTTTAAAATCTTCAACCATAGTTTTATTTTTTATAAAAATTAACCTAATTATCAATTTCTATTATTTGTGAGCCAATGATTGCTTATGTAACATGAAAATTGATGGTACCAAATAAAAGAGGACCCAATAATCATACTGACGATCTGCAGAGTGGAATCAATTTCAAGTGGACGTGCATGCTTTGACGACCCTCCGCAGAGATTTATTGGATAAGACATTCTGAATGAATTGAATAACATGAGATGCAAAAGATAAATGAGTTAGGAGCTGAACAAATAAATTAATCTTTTAGAAGGAAAACATGGTAGAAGAAAAGAAATATTATTGGGATTTACCATATTGGCTTGATTTGTTAATCTGATACAACTTAGATGTGACACATTGTAAACCCCAAATATAAAATCTCATTTTTCATTTAATTAATAACCTTTATCCAATAATTATAAAATTAGAGTTTAAAATCCAAGATCAGTTAGAGGAGATAGAAACTTAAATACAATTTTCTTAAAAACATATCCGGGCCCAAAACACTTGCAACAACAACATAATATAATTCAGAGTTTAGCGGAAGCAATTAAAAAGTTTGAAAACAAATCCAAACTCAAAATATTACATATTATAAATATGTTCAAATTTCCGATCTGAAATCAATACACAAATAAAATGATGATGGAGCTCCACCTCTGACATCAGCACGTCTGGTACAAGATCAATACAACTCCGG
>CANYCX010950864.1:0-11526 GCA_948193385.1 Breynia disticha f. nivosa | reverse complement strand
CTACTAACCAATCTTTGTGCAATGAGTTTAGTAAGCTTATGCAAGGAGAGTTTGAAATGAGCATGATGGGAGAAATAAAGTTCTTTCTTGGACTACAAATCAAGCAATTGGAGAATGGAATTTTCATTCACTAAAGCAAGTATACAAAGGAATTGTTCAGAAAGTTCAAAATGGAAGGATGCAAACATTCTAAGACACCTATGGCCACTAATTTGAAATTGGAGAAAAATGAAGAAGAAGAAGATGTAGATCAAAAGGTATATAGAGGTATGATTGGATCTCTTTTATACTTAACTGCCTCTAGACCGGATATTATGTTTGCTACTTGCTTATGTGCTAGATTTCAATCATGTCCAAAAACATCACATTTGGTTGCTTGCAAACGTATTTTTAGATATCTTATTAATACAATTGATCATGGTTTGTGGTATCCTAGTTGTGATTCATTTAATTTGTATGCATATAGTGATGCCGATCATGGTGGTTGTACGATTGATAGAAAGAGCACTAGTGGTACATGTCATTTTATTAGTGCATCTTTGATTTCATGGGGTATTAAAAAGCAAGTTAATGTTGCAATCTTTACAGCCGAATCCGAATATGTGGCCGTGGGGAGTGGATGTGCACAAGTTCTTTGGCCTAAACATCAACTTATGGATTATAGCATTCATGTGAAAAATATACCTATATATTGTGATAATACTAGTGTCATAAGCTTGAGAAAAAATCCTATTTTGCATAGTAGGACCAAACACATAGAAATTAGACATCATTTCTTGTGTGATCATCATCTAAAGGTGATATATGTTTAAAATTTGTCTCTACAAATGATTAATTGGCTGGCATTCTCACTAAACCATTAAAAGAAGATGTGTTTTATGACATTAAAATGAGAATTGGAATGTGTGATTTGAATTCTATATGATGTGTTCATATGGTTGTTTTGTATATGCACAAATTATCATATTTTGCATTCATAAGCACTAAATACAGTAAAGTGGTCAAGTGGTGCAAAACCTCATTCAATCAACTAGGTTTGGCAAGGAAGAAAATAATGGAAAGAAAAGAAAATGGGCTTAGAAATGGTTATAAGTCAACTAACATGGAAACTAGTCAAGTAAAATGTGCAGTTTAGAAGTCACCAGTCGACTAACATTAAGGATGAGTCGACTAGCAGTTCTGGGATGACATGAAATAAAATTTATGTACCCAACAATCGACTATTAAAACTGGTAAGTCGACTATCAGGATAAGGAGTTCAAGGGACATATTTTTGGTACTCACCAGTCGACTAGCATTGAGGATGAGTCAACTATAAGGTAAATTAATTCAACACTGCCCAGACACACTAGTCGACTAGTAGATTCATAGGTCGACTGAAGGTTAAGTAAATTCAACACTGACCAGACAAACCAGTCAACTAGCATATTCATAGGTCGACTAAAAGGCAAGAAATTTCAGCAGTGACCACGACAACCAGTAGACTAATGCACTAACCAGTTGACTTATGGGAAGAACATAATGATAAAACCGACCCAAAACCTCACTTTTCTCATTTTTCTTAAACACAAACCCTCATCCACTCGACTGAATCCTGTTCCAATCGACCAAAAACCATCAAAACCTGCCAAAATCTCTTCCAAAATTCAATTACCCATACTTCAAACTCCTTAATCTCACCAAAATCCCTCTCTAAACATCTCCATATCAATCGAAATCTTCACATTTTCACAGAAAACCTAACCCTCCAAATTTTCAAAAAACCTTCACTCTAATGGCAAGAACAAAGGCTAAGGTTGGAAGGGAACCTGAGAAACAACGTCAACAAGAAAAACCCAGCAAGAAAATCACGTCCGGAACCATCCACAATGTGTGGTTCATCATCACAAGGAGGTGCTCCAAGGGAAAGGGAACGAGTTCTTGCTCGGTTTACACATACCGGACAAGAAATGTATAATAAGGCACTCACTACTGAGATTCTCCTACCTTCCATGATATTCCATTGGGTTAATTTGTTGAAATTGCCTTATGCAGAATTGTTTGAGGATTTTAGAGCTAAGGGTATATTTGATGTTGTTGGATATGAAGATGATATATATGAGGATTTGGTTAGAGAGTTTTATGCCAATATGCATGTGAATGTGAGTGGAGATGTTTTTCAAGCTACGGTGCTATCGACTCGAGTCAAGGGTAAAGGAATTAAGATTACAAAGGATAGTTTGTGTAGGTGGTTTGGAATGAAAAGAGGAGGAATTAGGCCTACTTGTTCGAATGACGATAAGAGTTTGAACTGAACTCGAAACCCGAACAATTCAGATGAAGAACCGGAGCAAGAATGGACTTTCAATTTAGAAGATGGTATTCGTAAGCTTCTTCAATTAATGGTGGTTCCTAGTGATAAGATTTTGGAGGCGATGGATATGTCAGTTCCTTATAGATTGCTTCATTATTCCATTAACCGGAATATCTTTCCAAAGAAAGCTAGCAACAACCATATCACCAATCTCGATATGGAGATCATATGGCACCTTGAGGAAGGTAGAGAAATCAATTTTCCTCACCTTATGTTTCGAATGATGAAGAGGAAGCATAATCTCTTACATTCCGAAATCTTTCACCGAGCTTCAAAGCCTAAAGGGATGCCCTATGGAGCGATAATCACTAAGATCCTCAAAGAAAAAAACATTGATATTAAAGGTGAAGCTTATGTCCCTTATCCTCACAATTGGCGCGTGACAACGATGAACCTCAAAACAATGAAGCTAGTGAAAACTGTCGAAAGGGGTTGGATGTATGTTCCTCACGCTATCACCTCCACTTGACTCTGGCTGAAGAAGGGGAGAGCTTTGATGCCGAGGCTCCTAGAGTCAGTTCGGCTAGGCGTAGTCATGCAGGATCCCAAGATATCGCTTCCCTCCGACGAGATATTGGTGAGGTTCGTCAAGATGTTAGGACAATGAGGACGGAGATTAGGGAAGAAATCAGCGCAATGGGAAAATTAATTGAAAAGGTCTCTTCGGTGGTCGATAAGATTTGGGAGAAATTAACTTGCCGCACCAACGATGTTGTTTCATCGGTTGATGTTTTTGCGCCACACCGACCCACATTCCCATTTCATGCATCTATCTTTCATTTTATGTCAATTTTATTTGCTATCTTTGGATGATTATGTTTAGGATGATATTTGGTATGTTTGGATGTTATGTTTTGGATGAAATGTTTTGAATGATTATGTTATGCTTTGGCTGATATGACTTGATTGGTTAAAATTTGTTATGATTGGTTTTTGATTATGACAAAAAGGGGGAGAAATATGAATTTAGAAGGTTAATATGTTGAGTTGATAAGCTAATAATGTTGATGAGTTGATGTTGATGAGTTGGATAAGTTTAGAGAACTTGTTATTGAATTGAATTGTTGTTGAAATTGCTTTGGTATTGAATTGAAATTATTGATTTTGAGTTGATTAAATTTGAAAATTGGCTTGATAAAATGGGTGTTAAATTGTTGAGATTTAGGGGGAGATGTTTAAGTTGTGATTATGGTTGTTAAGTTGAGAGAAAAGATTGGCTTGATAAAATTGATATAGTTAACATATTAAGGGGAACTCTTTTAGCTGTTAAAAGATTCCAAAAATGATAGAATTAAATTCATTAAAGTTTTGTCATAATTAAAAAGGGAGAGATTGTTGGAACATTGGTGTTAATATTAGTTCTAAGTTTTGAAATGATAAAAAACTTTATGAATTTAATTGTGTTTGAAAGTTTGTAATTGAAATTACTTGAGTAAAATGAAAAACAGCCAAGTAGCAGAGCCACTAGTTGACTGGTGTGTTAGGTAAGTCGACTGGTGTGCTAAAAATTCAAACAGGAAGAATGTAACGGCTAGTTCTGAGTGTACAAGTTGAGACAGTCGACTGGAAAATGTACCAGTCGACTGATGAAGATAGTTGACAGTTAATGTGAGCCATAAATCATTAAAGTATGGAAAGAATCCATAATTTTGACCCTAAAACAAGGGACATGTTTAATTGAATGTTTGAAGTTAGTTGATGAGAATATTTTGAGTCATTAAACCAGAAATTATGGATGGGAATAATGATTTTGACTTAAAAATTGGGGATATGACTTTTGAAGTTCAAAAAGCATGATGGACAAGTGTGCAAGTCGACTGGCAGGTGATACCAGTCGACTGTCAAGTATTCCAGTCGACTGGGAGTCGAGTCTAAAATTCTGGAATGCTACTGGAATGAAAACCACTCGACTGGTTTTTAGACTAGTCGACTGGTAAGGTATTTTTTATCAAGTGTTTTATAAACCAGTCGATTGGTGTGTGGTTTTTACTCAAGTGCAGGAAAAACCAGTCGACTGATGCAGCTGACAGTGAACAAAAGTTGATATTTTAAGACAGGTTAAAGTTGTCATAATTGAAGGACAACGGGCAAAAACTCAAGAGAAGATATATATTGAGGTTTTAGCAGAAGAGAAGAAATAACACAAGCTTCCAAAAGAATTGATTATGGCCTTGCAAAGCAATTGTGCTTATTTTCTCTTATGTTCTTGTAACTTCCATTGAGAGTGATTTTAGTTAAGAGTGTACATCTTTGTTTTTTTTATCTGAATCAAAACTCAGATTGTTTGTAAGGTTTCTTGAGCCAAAATTCAAGAGAAATCAGAAATTATAGTGAAGTGTTGAAATCCTAAGTGAGAGCTTAGATAGTGGAGTAGGATTTGCAAGCCGAACCACTCTAAATCATTTGTCCATCTCTTCTCTACTCTTATTCAATTTTATTCTGCAAAAAACTCAAAAAATTTGCCATTCATATAACCTCTATTCAATCCCCCCATTTCTAGAGGTTATTCGGACTCCACAAATACATAATACCTACCTTAGTGTTCTTCAGCCGAAACCTTACCTTTCTCAACCTACAAGAGCTTTTGCTAGACCTTTCTAAACACAAAACCTTGCCTCTCACTCTTAGATTTCCATAGATTCAAGAAGGAAACAACCGATTGGGGGTAAAACTCGAGGTAAGATCACTCGGTGGAAGGTAAGATCCTAATCTTAGTTGAGGTTAACGAGTTTGGAGTGAGATTATTGTGCGTTATGCGGGTTTTGTGTAAGGGTCTAGAGGGAGTGAGTCGACAATATGTATTTGGTGATATTAAAGAGATTTTAGGAAATAGGATTGAATAATATGATGGTTTTGTTCATTAAGTGTAAGCTTAAGGGTTTTGTTGTGGAATTGGTGTTAATGTTGTGTTATGGTTTAAAATAATGTAGGTAACATTGTGTCAAATCTAAATTGGAGTTGAACTTTTAGGTGACTTCTCGAAGCTCAAGGTAAATGCACTGGTTCACACTTACCATTGTAGGTTTTGCTTCTGTATGGTTAACTATATTTGGTTGAAAGCGAATATGTTTAAATGTTTGGGTAGAGTGTCGTTAAAATGGACTTGAATGGTATGCTTGTGTTGATTGATTGGTTGTTGTTGTGGACTATGTCGATTGTGCACATTTTAAGTTAATGAATTGATGCTTTTATGTGGTTTTGTGTTAATCGACTGTGTGTGCAAGTGTATGATTATGGTTGAGTTGTGAACTTGTAATAGTGATATGTGAATATTAAAAACAGAGTGGAATTTGTATGTGGAATATGTGTGAATTGAAAAATGATTGTAAGAGTGTGATATGACCTAATGACAGTGATTGGTACCATGATCCGAATTGAGATAACACATTGAGCTATACAATGTGTATGACATTATGATTACAAAGCTTGAGAATTTGTATGATGAGAATTGAAAATGCTTGCATTCATTTGTTATGTCGTGTGGACATTTCATGGGCATCGTTGTATGTTCATAATGTAGAGATTACGCAAATCGAGGGTAAGCTTTAAATTTTATATGGGGATTAGCCAAATCGAGCGAAAGCTCTAACTTATGTGGGGATTAGCCAATATACGAGAGTGGACTCTCTTACATTCACGATAAATGAATAAAGACCCAGGGGAAGCATTTGTGTGATTTGCACATGCATTTGCATTCATGTGGATATTCATTTGGTGTTTCTATAATGGGTTTATGATTTTAGGATTGGAGGAAATGTGTTTGGAATGAAATGTTGGGTAAAATGAGTGTCATGTGAATTGCTTGTGAAATGTTTTGAATGTTGCTGGTAATGAAGATGAATTGATGTGTGTATGGTTTAGAATGAGGCGTGTATGATATGGATGATTTGTGAGGAATGTATGTGTTGAATGCGGTGGTTTTTTTGAAGTCTGCAGGTCAGAATGGGCTAGAAAACGGGTTGAGTAAATTGTTTCCCATGCTGTTCCACTTATATAGGAATCTGTGAAGGAGAGAACAATTTCCAAAACGGGTTATGTAAACCGTTCTGCAAGCCATTCCAATTCCAGAGGATTGTGTGAAGGATGAAATGGGCTTGGGAACGGTTTATGCAAACCGTTTCACTTCCAGAGAATTTGATGAAGGGCAAAATAGATTAGGGAACGGTTTATGCAAATTGTTTCCCAAACTGTTTCAGTTCTAAAAATTTTAGGAAGGACCGAACTAGATGGAGAACGGTTTATCTAAAACGTTCCCCAGACCGTTCCCATATAATAAACAGTGAAAACTAGGAATGTATTAAGAGACGAGATACATCGATAATCAATATAATGTATGGCAACTAAGTATAATTAAGATTTAGAATTTCAGACCTTGAATAATACACCAATGAATGATGAACCAAATGTTGCTTGGGTGTTTCCCTTTACTCGGATAATACATTAATGAATAGCATAATTAGATAATGTAGGATGATTTCCCTACTCTTTATATCTAAAACATCTAACACACCAATGAGTACTTAAGCATTAACTACCTTAGTAAGTGTGTCGCAGGTGTACTTACTAGGTATTTAGTTACGCACGTGTATATGAGTTTTCATGATGATTGTGCAGAGCGACAGTAGACTGGTCGGGACTCACTTTTGGGCGGGTTGAGATGGTGATTCAGTGACTACTTAGGTTGGCTCCTAGCTTGCATTTTGAGGGTTTTCAGTTTATACCCACTTTTGTACATCTATACGCACTTTAGTATAGAAAATAAGTTGCATACACATTTATTGTAAATCGAACCATTGCTTCCGCATGATTATCATAGTTATCCTTATTTTGTATACGACCGGACATGGTCACCTTATATTTTAAATGAAGCATATTTACATGTCTCCCATTTGATTTCTTATTGTTTAAAAAGAAAAAATGGCTGCCAAAATCACATATTTTACTGAAAAATCAACTTTGTGAATTTGAGCGCGATAGGATGAACCTGTTGTTGAATCTTCTCATGGAGGAAAATAAGACCAGGGCGGGTGTAAGTGTTTGATTCCTTGAAAAACTCCTCGGCAAGATGTTTGAAGTCTCTAGCAAGTGCCACTACAAAAAACGCATTTAGTGACCAAATGCATTTTTTTGGTCGCTAAATGCATTTAGAGACCAAATTTTACGTCCAAAATTTGGACGCCAAATTCGTTCTCTAAATGCATTTAGCGTCCACATGGACGCTATTTAGTGTCCATGTGGACGCTAAATGTTTAGCGTCCATGTAGACGCTAATTAGCGTCCACGTGGACACTAAATGTCGACCCAAAATAAAAAATAAAAATTTAAATTAGTTATTAAATTAAAAATAATTTAAATCAGATATTAAAATGATAAACCTTAAAAACCAAATCCTAAGAACTCTAAATCTCAAACACCAAACCCTAAACCCTAATAATCATAAAATGCTAAACACTAATCCCTAAACCATAAACTCTAAATCATAAAAGTCTAAGCCCTAAAACTCTCATTGTTAAATCCCTAAATCCTAAAATTCTAAACCCTAAACTATGAAAATCTTAAACTCTAAAGGTGGATTTTTAGAGGAAAGATAAAATGAGGAGGAAAGATAAAAAGAGGAGGAAAGATAAAATGAGGAGGAAAGATAAAATGAGGCTTATATAGAGGGTGGATTTTTAGCTTCCATGTGGACGCTAATTTTACCTCAACGTGGACGCTAATTACAACAATTAGTGTCCACATGGACGCAAAATGAATTTTGTGCCCGTGTGGCACAAATTATTTGGATTAATATCCACGTGGACCCAAATTAATTAGTATCCACGTGGACACTAATTTCTTGTCCGTGGATGCTATTTAGTGTCCACGTGGACACTAATTTTGTGTCTCTTATAGAGCATAAAATTAGCATCCACGTGGACACTAAATAGCTTACACATGGAAGCTAAATGTCCTCGCCAAAAATTTCCTTCACCCTATTCATTATCCCGCTAACTTAGTGTCCACATGGACACTAAATTTAGCATCCATATGGACGCTAAATGGCACCGCCAAAAATTCCCGCCAATTTAGCGTCAACTTGGACGCTAAATGCCTGAATTTAGCGTCCAATTTAGTTGGAAGCTAAATTTTGGATAGTAAATCCACAGAATGTTTAAGTGTACAAGAGCCTTCTTGGTTTCGAGAGTGCATGCGGGAGTTTTCATTGCTACAGATTTGGAACTTGGAAAGATTGTGAGATAAAAGATTTGAAAGCAAGGAAGAAGACAGAAAGTGTTTGCTGAAATGAGGCAGTGAAGAATGAAAGGGACGTCAAGACCCTATTTTATAGGCAAAGGAGGGGGATTGAACAGTCCTATGCAATGAAGGGTTTCAACTGTACGCATTGAATGCGAGATGTGATATATTAAATTTTAAATCACAATTAATTCAAATTTCAGATTGGCTGCAGAGGTGACATAATGCCACCCCATGCATGTGACTCAACACACATCATAACCTGTCAGAAGCAAGTGGGTTTGCGGCAAATCTAAGCCAACAAGAGTGGACAGTCTCACACGAGGGTTCATTTAATGTCGCTGTCACGACAAACGCAAGTCGTTCGCATATAATGCAACCCCATTACTACCTCAGAGAGTGGAGAAATAAAATCATAAATGCAATTCTCGCATTTAATGCAGGCAAAAAGTGCTAAGGAGAGGTGATAGATTTGTCGCGCAGTGCACTTTTTTCAGTATGACTTTACTAATGTCTGCTAAGTCAGAAATTGTGAACAGTCACACGCAGAATGGAAAAACCAAGAGGATGACTTGAAGCTTCAAAATTCCCCTCATAACCCTAAGTTATGTAAATAGGTTCTCGCGCATCACTGACATGTTGATGTGGCTCGCTTGCCTTGAATTTAACGCAACACTCATAATAAAGCAAAGATATGCATGGGTAAAATAACAAATGCAAATCTTACAGTTAATGAAGAGACAAAAAGTGCCTGGAAAGTGTCTGATGTGACACAAAAAGTGCAATTATCAGAAGGACTGTCAACCAATGCAAGACAAGACATCTAGGTTTGCATAAGGTAATCAGATAAGCGTTGACACACATAGTGGATCAAATTCCATGGTGTCAAACAATAGGAGAAAATTTATTGTCCTGGGATTTGAGGGAATAAAGATATAAATGTGAGTCTCATTTTTAGTACAGATCCAGGGAATGTATTGTGAGCTTTTGCGTGAATACATTGCAATAAATGATGAACAAGAGCTGTAAAAGAGGACTTCTTCGTCAGCAATAAGTTCCTCATCAGTCGTTTCGTGGAGGGGCATCTATTAACCCCTTAGTTAACTCAACTTTTTGAGACTCTCAGTTAGTTTGGCTTTCCGTCGCGAGGAATTCTAGAGAATGAGGCTGATGATTATTCGCGATAGGATGAGATGAAAGGCTAAGGCGACTAAGAGCCAGCGAAGAGAAGTGGCGATTAGAAACCATCGCGAAGAAATAGAAAGACCGTAAGAGCAAACTTCGTCTAGCAAGGACACCACGTCATTTGGCAAGGACTTAGGCACGAGCAGTTATCAACGCGGGAAAAGTGGGATTTTTAAAGTGCGCTCAACTTTCCACGTCCTGGGAAGTTTTCATGAACGTGGGATTGAACAGGAAGTTACTGTAATTGTAGTTCTTTACGTTTAATGTAATTGCATTTATGCATTTTCTCTTTCTTGCACTTTACATTTCTTTATCGCTTTCTGTATTAGGAGTAGGGTAACTTAAGTTTTACATTCGTTACTATTTTCCGCACCCTAGGAGTAGACTTAACTTAACTTAGGCCTATTTTCATACCTAAAAGTCCTGAAGAGATTTCAGCCAGATGAACCAACCACCATCTTTTGATCTCGTGGTCACACACACACACACACTCTTCCTCGCGACTTGCCCTCGAGCACGAAATTGGCCCCAACATCAGGTAAGTATTATGAAGGTATATGCTTACTGATTTTTGTAGTCATTCTTTTCTTCTTTATGATTTTGTAAAATAGATTAGAAAGATTGTTAAGTAGACCTCTACATCTATACCTTTTGAACACTCGGGACTATAAGCTGTGAAGTTGGAGAATCCACCTAGATTTCTTTTATCTTATTATGTGATGAATCTTTTAAAACTATTATTTTGTCCTTTGAGAATACAAATTTAAACCTTATTTGAATTAATCTTAACTAGCTTGTAAACGTTTTCGAAATTTTTTGACTTTTGCATGCTTTGTATGCGTGTGTGTGTTTCGTTAATGCTTAAGTTTATTTTTCAACAGTTGTTAGAGTTGTTTTTAAATTGCAAAAAAATATATGAATTTTTTAATATAATTGATTAAAAAATTAAATGAAGAATAAATTTAGAGTTTATAGTTCGTATTAGCATTAATGTGTAAAAGAACTTATAAAGTTCAACTCTATAGATCAAAGCAATGAATAATAAAACTATAAATTAAACTCTAAAAATCAAAACAATAAATAAAAAAATTACAAACCTCAAAACCAATACATATTTTATCCTATAATTTATTATATTTCTATTATAATTTGGAATCTTGATCGAGATTTTGATCTATCATAAAACATGGCTAAGCAACTACATAAATAAACTGAAAGTGTACGGATCCAGTCAACTTTGTGGTGCCCTGATGAGTTGTCACATTTCAGAATAACATAATTATATTACTATAAGATATGTGTTTCCTCCTATTCTACTCTACTAAAAGGGCTTCTCTAATTTTTTTGTCAAGCCCCGGTATCCTCGACCCACTGGGCCGAGACTAATCCGGTTCGGGAACGAGTTGGGGGTTAAGGTTCATTTCCCTTCCAATCGACGTTGCGGGGGATCGAACCGTGGTCCGCCCTACCAAGTTCAGCCCCCATTACCACTGAACCAAGAGGTCGTTGGTAAAGGGCTTCCCTAATAATTAAAAGAAACTAGTGGTTTTCAGATGGTATTTAATAAATTTAAGTTGATACCAACGGCCTCTTGGTTCAGTGGTAAGCGGGCTGAACTCGGTAGGGCGGACCACGGTTCGATCCCCCACAACGCCGATTTGGGAGGGAGTATTACCTTAACCCGCTCCGGTCCCGAACCAGATTAGTCCCGGCCCAGTGGGTCGGGGATACTGGGCGGAAGCAAAAAAAAAAAA
>CANYCX010950847.1:0-10883 GCA_948193385.1 Breynia disticha f. nivosa | reverse complement strand
TGACACAAATTCAATTTTTTTAATATTATGTCATAAATAATGATATTTAATAGAAAAATTCATTAACACGATTGACCGATTTAATTTACAAAATTATCCTATTTATTTATATGATTTAACATGTTAAATAAGTTAAAAATTAACATATTTAGCATCTATTGCATAAAATTCAAATCTAAATATAAGTTTACATCTATTTTTTTAAATATATGGTCTCATATATTTTTTTATATTAATTTTTTGTATATGTTTTAAATATTTTATTTTATAAAGTTATTAATAATTTTTAACAGGTCATAACAGATTATAATCGGGTCGTGTTAGGTTTACCTGTTTAACTAAATTTTTAACGGATCATAAATAGGTCAACCCATTTACGACCCAACCCATTTATGTGCTTAACTTCGTGTCGGGTCGTGTCGGGTTGGCGGGTCGTGTCAACTTTTGCAAAGTCATCGTAATTTTTTTTAAATTATTTGTTAAAATATTTTGATATAAAATATAATAGATCTATTTTTTCAACATACTTATTAAATACCTAATATAAAAAAAATTCACATTCACTTAATTATTCTTAGTTTTAAAATTATGAGCTATTAATTTATTGAACATAATAATAAAATGAAATTTTGATCAAAAAAAAAAAGAAAACTAAAAACTAGATAATGTGGCAACCGTTGTTGCTGAGATGAGGACAAGTTAGAATTAGGCGTCTTCCTCCTCTTCTTTTCATAAATTAGTTTATATAAAAAAAATAGAAGAGGGTAACTTATTTTTTTTATATATTTTGAAAATTTTTGAAAAGTTTATCATGTATTTTAGTTGAAAGACACATTCTTAACTAATTTTAGATACTAATTACGTGGTCCTTCCTAGCTCGAACGAGAGTCTGGGTGCCCAGGATACATCGTGGTTCAGAACAAAAAAGATTCCTCAACAACCTCTTTAATATTGTTCTTTTTTTAAATCAATTTAGAGCATTCTTAAAAGACTCTTAAATTTATCTTCTTTTCTGATTAATCAAAATTTTTAAAACTTCACAGACTCTTATTATTAAGTTCTTTAGTTTATTTTAAGGAATGAAACTTAAGAGCTCCTTATATATATATATATATATATATATATATATAGAACCTAAAAAAATGACTTCCGCATATTTTTTTTATTTTTTCTCTTTTTTTATTAACTCTATAAATGAAATTAATTTCTTTAGTAATCTTTTTATTTCATAGTTCTTCATTTATTTTTTAAGAATATCAACACTCACTTGTCATATTTATTATGTTATAAAATAATTTAATTTTTGTTTTATCTAATATAATTTAAATTATTATGAGTCTTGAATTAAATTAAAAATTAATTAATTAATTAATTAATAAAGTAGAGAAAATAGTTGAAGGTGGTAAGAATGCCATGAGAAGAGAAAAATGATCACTCTTTAGGTAATTATCAATTTTATGCATATCTAAGCACAAGTATTTATGCTTTTCTATGCTCTAAGGGCAACTCCAACCCACGCCTATTTGGCGTGGGTGGAGCTGCTTTGCCGTAAGACCCCTCCCATCCTTCTATTTTACCGCATCCCATGGAAGGGTGCGATAAATAAGTGTAGCCCTGTTGGGCTACGCTATTTATTTTTTTTTTTGATTTTTTTGTTTTTTTTAATTATGTAAATTAATTTTTTTAATTTTAAAATATTAATTAAATATATAATTAATATTATAATTTTTAAATAATTTCAATATAATAAATAAATAAATAATTGAATTAAAATTGAAAAATTAATTTAATTTAAATATAATAAGTATAACAATTAAATATTTTTTAATTTTAAAATATTAATTAAATATATAATTAATATTTTTTAACGTATCTTTTTAAAAATAATATTTTTATGTATTAATGTTTTATTGATATTTAAATAATACTTTATACGTAAAATAATTATATTGATTACTTCATTGTTAAATTCAATTAAAAAATATATTATATATGAATATGCTTGAAATATTTTTTTTAGTGATAGAAATAGAGTAAAGCTGGTTGCAGTGAAATAGAGTAAACACTGTAACTGCTGTATTTTTTAGTAAGAATATTGTATTTTTGAATGTGGTTGCAGATGTAAAAACAAGGACGCTATCTTCATTATAAAACACACATTCGTTAACAATGAGGGTTTCATTCTCTTTTACTTTATTTTATGCCTAAGTGGTAAATCTCTCTCTTAACCGTTAGAGATAACGGGTTGTTTTAATTGTATTTGGGACGGTCGCTATCGCAACGGTTAAGAGAACCTCCGTTAGAGATAACGTTGGAGAAGTGTGAACTTGGTAGGTGGCGACTCTGGAGAGCCAAGATGAAAAACGACGTTATATTCGGGGATAAGAGGAGTAGGAGGGTATGTGGTGGGACGGAAATAGTAGGGGAGACGTGGGGATAACCGTGACACATGGCAGAATATAAGTGGAAAAGAAATGAAAGCGAGGGTAGTTTGAAGATTTTGGTTGAGTTTGCGACTGACCTGACAATTGGTTTCTTATTGAGTCAATATGACTCGTTAATATAGTTAATTTAAATGTGAATCCTACATATTTAAATGGATTGTAAAATTTCAAAAAAAAAATTGTAAAATGAAATCTAAATCCAAAAGTTATAATAAACAGGCTGACAGATTAATCTTAAATTTAAATGGTAGGATTTATACATGTTTATTATATGAGTTATCAGCTTAATCCGTATAATTAATAGGAATCGACCTATTTATTTATATAAGTTAAAAATTAATCTATTTAACCTCTCTTATCTCAATATTTAAATCTCATGTCTTAGGGTCTATTCTTTAAAAAAATATATGATCTGTTTTTTCATATTTTTAGAATTATTTTTTTATATATATTTTAAATATTTTATATTTTTTAATTATAAAATAAACTTTAAACAAGTCATAACAAATTTATATGTCTAAACAACTTTTCATCAGACATAAATAGGTTAGTCTGTTTAAGATCCAAAGTTATTTATACCATACATAAACGCATATAACTTTGTGTTATGTCGTGTCGAGATAACAAGTTAGCTCAAATTTTGTCATGTTTAGTTCGGGAGGGTAGAGATGTGGTTAGGCCATGAAAGATGGACCTTTCATTAAAATATCCGACCAACCTTTTAGGGAAAAATAAGATATATCATATTAATCACTTGATAATCAAAGAGAAGTTCATTTTGAATACAATTAACATGCTAATACAATATAATTCTCTTAAGAAAAATTTATGCAGCCTACTAACTTATCTATATATATTATAATACAAGAGAAATAAGAGCTCAAAATTTTGACATTTGACATTGTACCTATTTGACATACGAGAAATATAAAAGTATAATATAATATAATTGCCTGTTTTGTTGACACAAACTGTTTAAATTATTTTTTATGAGATAAATTATATCAAAATAATAATAAAATTAAATTATTTTTAGTAATACGAGATTGTAATATAACAAAAATTTAGCGTAAAAACTGTGCAAACAGTAGGCGAGAATGGCCTGGGAAACGGTCAGGGTATACCGTTCCCCAAACCATTCCTGACACAGATAAAGATTTTGAATTTTGCGCCTCATAGGGACGAATGGTTTGGAAAACGGTTTGGGTAAACCGTTACCCAATCCATTTCGACCTGGCGGGAATTCGAATTAGAAGCGTATTAAGGAAGGAAAAGAGAGAGAGAAAACATTTTCTTAGTTGTGAGCCTACCCAGCCAAAAACCCTCCATTTCACACCTCAAAGAACACTTCCTAGACCTTCCCTAAACACGAAACTTTGATCTTCACCCTTGGATCTTCAAACTCCCTCGAAGGAACAACAACCTAGACGATACCTAGAGTTTTGCAGCGTTTGGAGCGAGGTAAATTCCTAACCTAAGTAAGATTTATGTGTAGTTGAGTGTAAATTATGGGGATTTGGTGAAGGATCCAAAAAGGGTAGATATCTATCTTGTTATTGTGGGTTTGATAAGAGATTGTGATTTGGGGACTAATTCTTAATAAGGGTAAGATTGAGAGATTAAGTGGGAATGGTGTTTAATGAATAAAATGTGAATAATGTGGATGAGTTTTGAGGGTTAATTTAGAAAATGTACAATAATGTGGGATTTAGGGTTATGGTTAAGAGAGTAATTAGTGCTTTTGCCTAATTAAAGTCTTAAATGACTTAATTGATATGTAAAATAGTTCATTTACATATTTTTATAATAATGATATTATAGGAGGTGAATTATGAAACCCAAATTAGAGTTGAGCCAAGAGCCCGACTTCGCAGATTTCGAGGTAAGTGTGCCATTTACACTTACCATTGTATGTCTTGCATCTACATAGTTAAACATACACAATAAATTGCATATTGGTTAAGATGGTAGCAAGCATGTGTCAATAATTGAACTTATTTGTCATGGTTTATTGAAATTATGTGATTTGTGAAGATACTTGGAATGATACAACTGTGCTTTGCGATGTGGAAATGCTGTGAATGATAATTTAGTTTATATGGAAATATGTTGTGAGCTTGAATGTTTGAGAATGATTGCATGCAAGTGAAATAGATGAGCTTGTGTTTGGGATTGGATGATACTAATGAGGATTGTGATGCGTGCGAATATGAATTATGAACTTGTGATCAATGTTTGCTAGTGAAGCTTGTAAAGATGGAAATGAAATATATGTGGCATGATTATGCACTTGATGTTTGATGGCCATAGTGAATTGCATATAGTCATGTGTTGCATAAGCATTGTTGTGTGACATGTGGCCGTGAGATTCTGGGGGAGAGCTCGATGCCAGACTGGGTCTGAGGATAATTCCAAGCGAGAGCTTGATGCCGGGATGGGCTCGAGGTAAATTTTCGAGCAGGAGCTCGATGCCGACTGAGCCAAGGATATTCCGGGAGAGAGCTCGATGTCGGGCTGGGCCAGAGGAAAAAAATTGGAAGACCCCGGGGCATGCATTGTATGTGGATTGCATTGACATTTCATAAGGCATTCATTCTTATGTTGCATTGCAATTTGATCTATTTTCAATTTCGGGGACAAAATTTCCTAAATAGGGGAGAGTTGTAACGTCCTAGAAATTGTAGGATTTAAAATAAAATAAAAATTGTATCTATTCTGATCAAATCGGATCGATTTAGGAAACATTTGGAAAATCAGCAGACAACACGACCATGAGCACGCCCTCGTGCTCATGGGGGTGACAAGCATGACCCCGTGCTCATCCTGAAAAATTAGCACGTTCTCGTGTTGAATTTATTTCAGAACAGTACCGTGCACGACAGAACAGGAACTCGTGCTGAGAAAAGCACAGCACGACGAGTGGCACGACCCGTGCTCAAGATCGTGTTCATTGGGACTAAACTGACTTGATCGATTCTGCTTTCCATTTCCTTCAAAATAGAGAAAGGAAGCAGGCAGGTCAATTGGGAAACCTTAGGAAGTGTTCAGCAGTGTGTTTGGATCGAAACAACACCGTTTCTTGCAAAAATTCATCCCAACTGTGAAGGTAAGCTTATAAACTTGTTCTTGGATAGTTGTGATTAATTAAGCTTGCTGAAAACTTGTTGGATTGAAGAAATTAGTTGCTGGAATGTTGCTGGAACTTCTATAAAATATGTGTGAAGTAAGCTCAAGCTATGGTAAATGCTTTAGGATGAGTTTCATGCTTCATGGTTAAGTTTGAGTAATAGGAAGGAAGATGGTTTATAAAATGATAGTTGGATAACTAATTTAGTGAAAGGTTGCTGGAAAATCAGTTAAAGGAGAAGGGATTAATCATTGTTTATGGTTTTGATTGTCTAGGAGGATCTAGACGATTACGAGCCGAGAAATCGAGGCTGTGTTAAGCGGTGCGAGTGTGCACGTATTTCGAGGTAAGTGGTTCCTACTTACGACCTTTATACTTTCGAGTATTAAGTAGTTTCGTAAGTGATTTCCTTAGTTAAGTTGTAACGTCCTGGAAATTGTAGGATTTAAAATAAAACAAAAACTGCATTTATTCGGATCAAATCGGATCGATATAGGAAACATTTGGAAAATCAACAGACAGCACAACCATGAGCACGCCCCTTGCTCATGAGAGATGATTAGCATGACCCCGTGCTCATCCTGGGAAATCAGCACGACAACGTGTTGATTTATTTCAGAATGATACCGTGCATGGCAGAACAAAAACTCGTGTTTAAATGGACCGACACGACTTGTGGCACGACTCGTGCTCGAGGTCGTGTTGATTAGAATTATCAAGCAGTTTCAATTCTGATTTAGTTTATTCGAAAACATAGTTGAAGGAAGCACGTAGGAGGATTCATAAGCCCTAATTTTAGTTCAGAAACATTCCTTAGCAAGAAAAACACTTTGTTCTTGTGAAAATCAGTCCTAAATCAATCCCAAGTGTGAAGGTAAGCTTATATACTTACTTTTGGATAGTTGTGGTCATGTAAGCTTGCTGTTGTATAGATTGAGTAGTGTTTAGTTGCTGAAATATTGCTGGAATGTTGTTGGAATATGAATAAGGGTTGGTTGATGTTTAAGGAATGAAAGTGGGATTGAATGATTGATTATAGATGGTTTGATTGTTTAGGTGAAGCTAAACAATCTTAGGCCAAGGAATTTAGTCAGTGAGCTAGTGGTGGAAGCGGTGCGAGTGTGCACATATATCGAGGTAAATGGTTTCCACTTACGATCTTTATACTTGCGAGTATTGAGTAGATTCGTAAGTATTTTCCTTAATTAAGTACTATAATATTTAATATATAATCAAAAGAAGAATAAAAAGTTTAAAAGCTTAAAGAAATGAGAACAAAGAATTTAAATGCTCATAGATATGTGTTATGTGTGATTAACATGTATAGTTTGATGTGATTTTGATATTGATATGAACATGGATTGTGATTGTGTTTAGTATGCTTTTTTTGATTTATATGCCTATTGATAATGTTGACATTTGATTGACATTGATAGCATGTGACTTGCTATGGCATATCCAGCATGAGACTTGCTTGATTTGAGCATACATATGAGATTATCTTGTAGCATATTGAATGCATATCATCATTCATTGTGTTGCATGATTTGTGTGACACCGAGCTATAGAGATTCCAGCGTGTGACGCACACCTGTCAGTTGAGAGTTTCCTAACATGTCGGTTGAGAGATTCCCGACGATTTCGTGATTTATTCATGATGCCGAGTGGACGCTCTATGCCAAGTGAGACTCGTGATGCCGCGTGAGACTCGCGATGCAGGTGAGACGCCGGTGGATGTAAGCCTCGGGCATTCACATATGTGTGTGCATGACATTTGCATACACGATTTATTTGACATTCATTATAACATGTTTTACTGCTGATTAAGATGAATGTTGTGAGATATATGTTGAAATAGTATATATGAGACATGTGGTATGTTTTGGTACATGATGTATGCAAACAAGTGTGATTTTGTGTTTTATGTGTTAAACACTATTGATATGGTACTTGTATGTGCTGGGTAGTGTTCTACCTATTTATTTAACTTGTTTGCTGTAAATTGAGAAAAACAGAATTGTAAAGTACCAAAACCGTAGCTCAGCATGACCACGTGCTGACCAGCACGCCCCGTGCTGCTGGGCCATTTTGGGATTGTGTATGAGCACGCCCTCGTGCTCTAAGATAGCACAATCGTGTTACTTGAGTTTGTGTTTAATGAGCACAGCTTGTAATATCCTCGTCTTAAAACATTAGGATTAATAAGATAATTAAAATAATTAATAAAAATAATAAATTAATTAGTAAATTGAAAGAAAGGAGAAGTTAAATTGAAGGTTGATAAGAAAGTTGACATGAAGTATCTATTAAGGGAAAAACTAAAAGAAATAATATAAATTAATTAATTAATTAATAAATCAATATATAAATAAAATAAGAATAAAATAATAATAAAAACAAATATCCCAGAAACGTTCAAAGAAGGAAAAAGAAAAAAAAATAAAATAATAATAAAATCATTTCAAATGTATATAAACCGTGGCTTCCTCCAAAAACTTCAAAAAAAAGGAAAAGAAAGAGTGTAGTGCGAGGAAGAATAACAGGAAAGGAAAGAGAGAGATTCTAGAGAGAAAAAGTGAATATTCACGCTAGAAAACAAGTTCGAGATATAGAATCGATCGTAATATCGAGCCGGGAACTTATCGGTATAAGCAAAATAGGTAAATTTCGAAGTTTACCGTAAATTTTTACGAGTTTTAATATTGAAGTTTTTGTATAATCGAGTCTAAATTAGAAATTAAGTTAAGAAAATGATTTGAGATATCAAATCATTCGTAGTAATTTCGAGCCGGAAATTTAGTGAGATTATTCGTCAATTTTTCTGAGTTTTATTATAATTGTTTCGAGTTTATTTGTAATAGAATTAATTAATAATTAGAGAATTGAGTTTGAAATTAAGTTAGAAATATGTTAAATTGAGTTATTATTGATTCGAGTAACGATAAGGAAAAAGGGTTAGGGTTCCAGCTAGGGTTTGCGGAATTGAGAAGTAAAATAAAGGAAAATTTGTGACCCCCAAATTTGACTATCACTTACGTATTCTCCTCCTCCGTGAAGTGACACTCAAACTTGGAAATCAAGTTTTTGATATAAATTTAATTTAAGTAACACATAAAGGAGATAGTATTGGAAGGAATAAGTTTGAACTCATTTATAATAAATACACACATTCTATTTCATCAAAACCATTTACAAGAAAGTTTGCGAAGGCCTGGGCCCAGAGTAATACAAGTTACAAAATGTTTCAGGTTAGGAGCGAAAAAGAACCTGAATGATTCTATTTCAATTGTAACCTGACCAAAATACAAATAAGACACCATTTATGATATGTCATGCACAAATACAAAATATCCACATAGTGCATCGCCTACCTCAATCTCTCGCAGCGAATCCCAAACTTGAGCAGGTAAACACCTTCGCGTCAAAATCTACTATCCTTGATTCTCTGCCGAGCGTAGCAGACATAAAACGCGTAAGTGATAACACTCAATAAGCAACACAACCAAACATGGTCAACTCTCATACAATTGTATGTTTAGTCAACACATACAAATATATGAGATTTATAATCTCAACTTCAAGCAAACAAAACATCAATTACACAATCCCAATTCAACATTCAGAAACTCAATTTTATCCTTTCTAACATTCATACATGCTTAATTTTGGATAAAATCGGCAAAAACAATCAATTCTGGCCTGGCTAACCTACTACACGGTCATCACTGAACTACACGGTCTGGTCCGTGTAATTCAGCTCTGGTCTGTGTAGCACACCAGTGGTGGTACAAGGATACACTGAGGTACACAATCTGGTCCGTGTACTTTAACTCTGCTCCGTGTAGCACACCAGTGGTGGTACATGGACTCGTTGTGGTACACGGTCTGGTCCGTGTACTTTTGCTCTGGTCCGTGTAGCACGCCAGTGGTGGTACACGAACGCTAGCTCAGTACACGGGCAGGTCTGTGTAATTTTATACTTGTCTGTGTAAGCCTCCAGCATTCTTTACACCTTCAATCAAACGACCTAATCCACATTTGACACTCAACACTTCAATTCCTACCATTCCAAATCAAATTTATCATTCAAACCAACTTTATACTCACACATATCTATCACAAACCAATAAAATCCACACTCAATTAAACATTACAATTGGAATCATCAACCATTCCAAAACCACAATTGGAATCATCAACTCTAGACCACCTACAGAGAGAGAGGGAGCAGCGGATCCACACGAGACAGTACAGATGTCTCACTCTAGAGTAGGATCTAGGCATGATCCTTATGACCCAGATTATACTCAGTACAGTCCAGCTTACCCGTATCCACTACCACCTCCACAGTATTATCCTGTATATCCGCAGTTGACTCCTATCCAGGTGAAATCCAGAAACTTTAAGGAATTGAAGAAGTTGGGAGCTGTTGAGTTTAGAGGTACTACTGATCCACAGTTTGCCGAGGATTGGTTAAATCAGCTGCTCTGTAGTTTTGAGATGATTGAGGCGACTATAGCAGATAGGTTGGAGTTTGCTATTTCTTTATTACAGGGGGACGCCTATAGTTGGTGGAGTACAGTCCCACATGCTTTAGAGTTTCCGAGGGTACTAACATGAGAGGATTTTGTGCGAGAGTTTAGGAGGAAATATTCACCCAGTGTTTATAGAGATCCGAAAAGGAGAGAGTTTTTGGCATTAAAGCAGGGAAAGATGACAGTAGCAGATTATGAGCTACAGTTTACCAGCCTTTCGTATTTTGCAGCGAATTTGATTGAGGATGAGAAGGAGAAATGTAAGATGTTTGAGAATGGATTTAATAAGGAGATTTGCAGACAGATTCCTCATACGGAGATAGTAGACTATACAGTATTGAGGGATGTTGCTATTAGAGCTGAAGAGGTGTTGAAAGTTGAGGAAGATTTTGATGAGAGAGCTAAGAAAGATAAAAGAAAGAGAGTTGTACCACAGAGCGAGACTAGTAGGTTTTCGAGGAGACCTGAGTTCACTCAGACTCGATCTGGATACCGAGGATTTGCCGCTGGTAGATCACGACCTTCTTATTCGCAGACACAGTCCTATCGTGGTAGAGGTATCAGTCGAGGACGACCGAGTGGATCAGAGTCAGTCACAGGACCAATTAGAGTTGCATGTCCCCAGTGTTAAAGGTTTCATACAGGGGAGTGCAGGAGGATGACTGGTGGCTGTTATATTTGTGGCCGACTAGGACATTTCATGAGAGACTGTCCAGAGCGTGCGATTGAAGAGAGATTTATTGTTACTGCACCTTCAGTACACTCTGTTGCACAGAG
>CANYCX010950545.1:0-10005 GCA_948193385.1 Breynia disticha f. nivosa | reverse complement strand
CATACTTCAATTTAATTCCAATTTCACAAACCAAAACATAAAACATAAAATTAAGGAAAGTTACGCTCGTGTTGTTTACCTTATAAAAACTCGCTCAATTTTCCGGCCTCGAGCTTCACTCGCCGGGTTTTTTATTTCCTATTTAACAATGTATATCATACATTAATTATTTAACTTCCATACCTTATAAATACTACAATTTAACATTGAATACATATGTATTTATATTCTCTCACATCTTTTCTCTTTTTTTCATTAAATTCATTTTTATTCATTAATTTCCAAATGAATTTTTCTAGTCTTCCTCCACATTCATAGTTCAACAAATTTATGGTTCCATATCCTATTCCATGTCTAAGAATTTATACCTAAACAACTACACAAAATGTTCAACCTAAATTACCATTTTCGTCACTTCCAACTTCCTAACTTTGGGCAAGATTTTCAGCTATCTAATCCACAAGCTATCCTCAAAACTTGTTACCAATGCTTAGCATACATACTAAGCTTTCTAACAAACTTAATTTCACTCAAATTGGAGGTAAAATGACTAAGTTATGAAGGTTTGAATTTAGCTCAAAATTAAAAACGGGAATTCACAAACAAGCTCTTAAAACTTACCTCAAAATAAGTTCCCCAAATGTTTTCTTATGCTCCAATTCACTGAGATTAAGCTAGGAAGTTGATGATTGAAGATTTAAGAAAAGGATTTGATGGTGAAGAAGAGGAACTCGTTGGGTTTATGGAAAAAGAAAGAAAAGAGAAGAAGAAAGAAAGAGTGAAAGGAGAGAGAGATATGGAAGGGAGAGAGAAGATTTGTCGGGGAATTGATTTGAAATGAATGAAGATTTTAAGTTTTAAATCGTATTTAGTCTACTTTGTTTCGTAATTTATTTGACCCCGACTCAAAATTAAATTCTGATTTCAAAATTCTTGACAATCATTTCCTAAATATAATTGTCATAAACTCTCCTTCATTTAATTCTTAACAATTATTTATTTTTATTATCGCGAAAAATTTATACGTATTTTCACGTATTTATACGTATTTTTACTGTATTTATACGTATTTTCAGGATGTTACACAACGCAACTCAACGATGTAAGAGAACTTAAGTGTTATACTACGGTACTCAACGATAAATGAGGTTTGATAGCGTTTTAAAACGTTATAACCTTTCCCAAAACAAACCCTAAACTCTAAATCAACAGAACCTCAAAACAAAAGAAACCCTAAAATCGAAAGAAACACCCAAAATAAAAACAAAGAACACCAGTTACCTTAATCTTGGTCTCGTCCCTTTTGCGTTTCAGCTGTGCTTTGGTTGATGCCATTTGAGTCCAAGAACGAGAGAGAGAAAGTGTTTTCAGAGAGTAAGAACGAGAGAGTAAGAACGAGAGAGAGAAAGTGGGAGGGAGCCTGTTTTGATTTCTTTCTTTTTGAGTCCAAGAACGAGAGAGAGAAATTGTTTTGAGAGAGTAAGAAGAATGGGAGATGAAACTGGCGGAAAGGAAATGAGGTGTGGGCGGAAATGACGTGTGCGATGTGATTCGTCACTCTTCCCAATAATCAATGTCAGTTTTTTTTTAATTTTGAACAATTTCAAAGATTTGGCTATAACTGAATATTCAATAGGGTTTGTGGGTATTTTTGGATAGTTTGGCCCAAAGTTATCTAAATCCAAAAGAGTTTCAGAAAAGTGGATACAAAAGGTAATTTTTACAAGAAAGAAATAGGAGCAGCAAAGGTTGTTCGGGATTTTTAACCTGATTGCCCATTAGTAATGGTTGATGGATCTCCTTCTCACTTTCGAGTTGCCATAGCCTGGCATTCGCAGATCAAGAAGTTCCTGGTCAGCTCTAAGTTTAATCTGTTTAAGAATAAATAAATTAATTAATTTTTCATAATAAAAAAATTAAGATGAAACGATTTAAATATAATAATTTATTTATAATTTAAAGATAATTATCCTAATATAGAAAGATATTAAAATTTAAATATTTATGTTTATCTTAAAATATGTTATACAAATAAAAAAAAATCTTTATTTTTAGTTAAATAATACCACATGTGAATAAAATAAAACACCAAATGTCATCATCTCCTCTTTTAGTATAATAGATGAGAATGACCAAACCTGTTATAAAATTGACAACCGAATTTTAACTCAGATGATTCGAAATCAAAATTAGCAGATTTAACAGCTTAGTAAAGATCTTTGTAAAACGTGAAAGAAGTAGAACATGCGAAGAGTGCTAGACCTCTCATGCAATGTCTCCCCCAGGAGATCATTTCCAAGTGAGTGGTGTTGTAGAAAAAGCTCTCCTATTTGCAAACCTTGAATCTCGGAAAAGTGTAGTTGAGGTGGAAGCAGAGGCGTTTATTAGTCTTGAGAAGCTTGAAATACTAAAAGTACATTTTTACAATTTGCACAAACTCAATTGTCATCTAAAATCACGACCAAATGGTATGTTATTGTTTGTTTAAATCCTTGGAAAAGTAGTTTTGCCACATGTTTGATAAAATTTCTAGCCCAAACATGTCGAGAAGTGTTCATCGTACTCCTCATTTTATTGACGAAAGCCTTTGTTTATTCTTTCTTTCACAGTAGCTTACATCCCGCTTGATTTCACACTGATTAAAAATTGTGGGTCCAGTTGTCATATACTTTTACTTTTTTTTTTCTTGTTGGTTGGTAGGTCACTTCCTTCTTGAATATTTTTGGTGTTAAAAAGCAAGAAACTTCAGATCAAGTTGAAAGAAGCTTCGTTGAGTTTCAGGAAATTAATAGTGTAGTCATGAAACTATGGCAGAATTTCTCAACCATTAAGCGTTGACCCGACGGAAATGCTTTCTCAGTTAAAAAGCAAGAAACTTCAGATCAAGTTGAAAGAAGCTACGCTGAGTTTTCAGGAAATTTTTATGATATTTGAAGCAGTTTGCCATTTCAAGCTTTGAACATGGCTTCTGTCAACATCCATGAAGCCTCCTCTTCTTCATCATCCATTGATTACACATATGATGTTTTCTTGAGTTTCAGGGGCGAAGATGTTCGCCTCAGCTATATTGGCCACCTCTACAGGGCTTTAACACAGAGAGGAGTAGTAACCTTTATTGATGACAAATCACTCGAAAGAGGAAAGTCCATTACTCCTGAGATTGAAAAGAGCATCAGAAGTTCGAGGTTTGCAATAGTTGTTTTCTCACCAAATTATGCAAATTCTAGTTGGTGCATGGAGGAGCTTGTTGAGATCCTTGGTTGTATGGATGCCGGCTCCGTTACGGTTTTGCCGATTTTTCATGGAGTCAATCCCTCTGATGTCTCTAACCAAACTGGTACTTTTGCTCTAAATTTTGAAAGCTTCAAGGAATCTGAAAGGGGTTTAGTTCCCATTTGGAAATCTGTTTTAACAAAAGCAGCCAATTTATCTGGGTGGGATGATCGAAATAGGTACATGTCTAATTTTTTAATCTTAGCTTGTATAATTTTAGCTTAAGTTGTTACAGAAGTCAAATCTTTTTCATTTGAACAACTTGACAGTAATGAAAATTATGTACTGATGAGTACTTTCAGGCTAGAAGTTGATGCATAATTATAAATAGAGGGAAGTGCTTCCCTTGAATGGTATGCCTTATGAACACACTGGTAAAAAATATAAACCTAGAAGACAGCCTCAACACCAAAACAACAAATATTTTACACGCAAGTATGTTTGCCCATAAGGTTATTCCAACTTGTAAAAGGCAATTTCTTATGTGTTGTCTTGCTGGATTAATTGATTTGAGAACAAAGTAAACATTTTAACTGAACAATTTTCATTCTCCTTTGATCGCTTTGTTTTTTAAAATGCCACAGAGATGAAGCTAATGTTATTGAGGAAGTTGTGCTGCATGTTTTGACACAACTAAGTCGTATATCCTCTAACATGGTCCCGGGCCTAGTTGGGATGGGCATGCACATGAATAAAATGAAGTCACTTCTACAGGTTGGACTAAATGATGTTCGCATGGTCGGAATCTGCGGAATGGGTGGCATTGGTAAAACTACCATTGCTGAACAGATATATCGGGTTGTTTCAAGAAATTTTGATGGTTGTTGCTTCCTTGAACGTGTTCGAGAAACCATGAAAAACCCAGATGGTCGTAGCAATTTACAGAAGCAGCTTCTCTCCTCTGTTCTCGGCCTAAAACCAACGGATTGTATGAAACCAATTGACCTTGCCATGCAATCGAAGTGTGTTCTTATAGTTCTAGATGATGTGGAGGATATTCACCACTTGGAAACCTTTGCTGGTAAGCACAATTGGTTTGGTCCTGGAAGCAGAGTTATCTTAACAAGTCGAAACAAACAGGTATTGGAAGCGCACGGAGTTGACGAAGTATATGAAGTTGAGCTTTTGACTGATTCGGATTCTTTGAAACTCTTTAAACAATATGCCTTCAGGGATAGCAATGAAACAGATGAATTGGCCGCTCTGTCCCTGCAAGCTGTCAACTACGCAAATGGTCTTCCTTTAGCAGTGAAGGTTTTGGGTTCCTCTTTAACAAGGAAGTCTGTGGAAGAATGGAGAGATGATTTAGACAAACTTAAAGTTTACGCCCCAGAGGAAGTCAAAAGTGTGCTTCAAATAAGTTTCCATGCACTCGACCGTGTACAGCGGAAAATATTTCTGGATATTGCATGCTTCTTCAATGGGGATAACGTCGACAAAGTTATTGATTTCTGGGAAAGTTGTCGTCTATTCCCTGTATCTGGATTGAAATCCCTCCAAGGAAAGTGTCTCATAACTATTATAGACAAGAAGATTTTGATGCATGATTTGCTTCAAGAAATGGGTCGGAACATTGTTCGCGAGGAGTCTGAAGACCCAGGTGAACGTAGCAGGCTGTGGGATCACAATGACGTCTACACAGTCTTGCTAGAAAATAAGGTAGAACTGGACGAGACTACAAATGCATGAAAATCCTACATAAAGACAGAAAGATTGCCTTATCTTCATAAAGTTACACCACATAATTCATTAGTAAATATGTAGTTCATGAATTTGCTTTTCTTTGGTTTCAGGGAACAAATAAGTTTGAAGGCATTGTATTAGACTTGTCTACAACAGATAAGGCAAATTTCAAGACTGAAGCACTGTCGACAATGACCAAACTTAGGTTGCTTAAGATTCACTATGGTCATTTTCAAACTGTTTATGAATACCCTTTTAGCAAAGATCTTTACCAAAGAATTAATCCTTCCAAAAGGTTGGAAACATTTCCCAATTTCCCCAATGTGCTCATGGACAAATTTGCACCTTTTGGAGATTCGATAGCCTTTCCAAATGAATTACGGTGCCTCTATTGGCACGGATACCCTCTGGAATATTTGCCTGCAAAATTTTATCCACGGAATCTTGTTGAACTTAACATTTCATATAGCCGTGTGACAAAATTTTGGACAGAGAGGAAGGTACCAATCTACTTATGTTTTTTCATTTATTAAGTTGCATTTTCTTAATGACTTAATACTTTGTGTTGTTAACTTTACAGCAATTTGACAGACTAAAGATCATTAATCTCTGCAATTCCAGAGGGCTCACAGTGACACCAGATTTCACCGGAATGCCAAATCTTGAAATTCTTGTCTTGAAAGGTTGTACAAGTCTGAAAGAAGTTCACCCTTCAATTGGATTTCTCAAAAATCTCCAACTGTTAGATATGGAAGGCTGTGAAAGTGTTCAGGGGTTTCCCAGTGCCATTTACATGAAATCTCTTGAAGTATTTTTCCTATCTGGGTGTGTGAAGTTTGAGTTGTTTCCAAATATACAGGGAGATATGCAACACATGACACATCTCCATTTGGATGGAACAGCACTAAAAGAACTGTCTGATTCAATTGGATTTCTTTGCGGGCTTCAAGTTTTGAGTGCTCAGAACTGCAAGCGTCTATCACATATTTCCATAAGCATTATGAAGTTAAAAGCTCTCAGAATTCTTAATGTTTCAGGATGCTCTAATCTGAAAGAATTGCCGGAGAACTTGGGGCAGTTGGGAGATCTGGAAGAGCTTCGACTAGATGAAACGGGTGTAACAAAGCCTCCAACCTCCATAGCTCTCCTGAAAAAGCTTCAAGTATTGTCCTTTCGTGGATGTCCATTTCTACAGAGTTCATCACCAGTATCCCTGTTGAGAACACCCTTGTGTCTTCATAACTGGATTTCTGTGCATTTATCCTCCTTAACAGATCTAGATCTTAGTTACTGCAGTTTGTACTCTTCTTCAATCCCCGGTAGTTTTTCTCTATTATTTTCCTTGAGGAGGTTAAATATAAGTGGAAATTTTTTTCATTATCTACCTGACGGCATTTGTTGTCTTCCAAATCTAGAGATTCTCCATTTGGCGCACTGCAGATTCCTATACACTTTGTCAACTCTTCCATCCAGCATTTATTACATCGACGCATCTAATTGTTGTCGACTGTTAAAGGTTGAATATCCCGCTGGTGTTAATGTCTTGTGCATGAGATCTTTCAATTTCATGAACTGCAGATTTCTTCGCCATAATGTTGAGTTAGTCGTACATCACATTAGGAAGGTTTGCGTCTCTACCTCTCAGAATTTTCTTGCTTATCCATACCCGCTGATTAACTGTTTTAATTTTCTGATACAGACTTCCCTGCAATTATTTGCTGAATTCAGCATTATTTTTCCTGGAAGTGGGATTCAAATGTGGTCGCTGATTCAAATATGGTCGCTGCATGAGAGCACTGGACTTTCTGCAAAAATGTACCTGCCTAAAGACTGGTACCATGGAACTTTCAAGGGCTTAGCTTTATGGGTTGTTTTTAGTGTCCCGGAGCCTTCTCTCTTTTCTATGGACCAGCAGAAGAAAAAAACTTATAGGCTTGACTTTGAATTGAAATGCAATAAGGACAGTTTGATTGCTGAAAATGGCTTCATTTTAAGTGGAGAGACACGTGCTGTGTCAGATCATGTTTGGTTACGTTATTTTTCATTGTCTACATTCAAGATGACCGCATTTAACAAAGATTCAAGTGTTATTGAGGTTTTCCTGAAAACTGGGGAGCCAGGTCTAGCGGTGAAGAAATGTGGGCTTTATCCATTATGTCTAGATGAAGAAAACCTTACTTTGATCAACATCCATTCTCATTCTGAGAAATCTGCAACAACAATATCAAAATCAAGAGAATTCAAGAATTCCTGCCAAGTGGTGAAGAAATGTGGGCTTCATCCAATAGGTCTAGATGGAGAAAACCATACTTTGATCAACATCCATTCTCATTCTGAGAAATCTGCAACAACAATATCAAAATCAAGAAAATTCAAGAATTCCTGCCAAGTTTTCTTGAGTATAAATGATGAAGACATTCACTTTTTTAGGCACCTCTACAAGGCTTTAATTCAGTTCGGTTTTGCTGGGGACGATATGTTACTCCAATGTCAAAGTGAAAGGTCCATGTTTCCAGAGACCTCGAAAAGAATACATAGGGCAAGGATTGCAATAGTTGTTTTCTCCAATTATTATGTGAAGTCTAGTAGGTGCTTGGAGGAGCTGACTGAGATCATTCGTTGCATGAATGCTGGGTTGCTCACAGTTTTACCCATTTTTTATGGTGTAGATTCTTCTGATGTCTGCAACCAGACAGGTCCCTTTGCTCTTAATTTGGAAAGCTTTAAGGACAACGAAAGACTCCGAATTCCGGTTTGGAGAAATGTTCTGAAAGAAGTGGCCAATTTACCTAGGTAATTCATTTTTCTTTTTCTGATTTTGCCTTTCATTTTTATAGCAAATAGCCATTTGCTCAGGTGTATATTTATTGCAGTACTGACTTAGTTTCATTATGCTGATTGAAATGCGAGTTAAATTCACCAATGGTTAACTTATCACGAAATGCCTAGAATATTGATTAGATGTTTGTTTTACTTAAAAATAAATTATCAATATATTCTCTCCAACTTATTTATATATTTGCTTTTTGTGTTTAATACTATAAACAATTAAAATGTCAGTTTAAGTGAACAACTTTTCTAGAGATTATATATGTGATGGAGTCCCATATGGAAAAAGTGAGGTCAAATATCAATATAAGTGGGGCTCCGCCTCTTATTAGCAGTCAGAGTTTTAATGAAAGTGGTCGGCCCATGTGCTACTCGACCAACCATTAGGCTTTTGTTACAACTGGTTCATATGTCAAAGCTTCAAGATTAGGCTTTGGTTATAGCTGGTTCATATGTCAAAGCTTCAAGATTAGGCTTTGGTTACAGCGGGTTCATATGTCAAAGCTTCAAGTGTTCCTAGTTTGTTTAGCTTGGTTATTTGAGTAGAGAATCAGATTAAACATTTTAAGATCATAAAATTGCTTTCCCTTTTGTTATGATGTTTTTCATATAATGTGGCAGATATGCAGGAGTTGTCACTGAGGAAGTTGCAGTGCATGTTCCAGTTCTACGAAATTATTTATCTTCAAATTTGGCACAGGGCTTCGTTGGGATGCCCTCCCGCATTATTGAATTATTTTCACTTATAAAGCTTCGATCATTTGATGTTCGCATGATAGGAATTTGTGGAACGGAAGGTATTGGTAAAACCACCATTGCTGAACAAATTTATCATGTTGTTTCAAAAACTTTTCAAGGTTCTTGCTTCCTTAGATGTGTTTGTGAAACTATCAAGCACCCAGCTGGGTATAGCAGTTTACAGAGGCAGCTTCTGTCCGCAGTTGTAGGATTAAAACCATGGGATATGATGAAATCAAATTACCAGGATGCAATGCGCTCAATACGTGCTCTTATAGTTTTAGATGGTGTGGAGGATATGCACCTCTTGGAAGCCTTGGCTGGCTACTGTCAATGGTTTGGCCCTGGAAGTAGAATTATCATAACAAGTCGAAACAGACAATTGCTAGAAGCGAAAAGACTGGATGAAGTGTATGAGGTTGAGCGTTTGACTGATCTTGAGTCTCATATTCTCTTTAAAAAATATGCCTTCAGTGGTATCGGTAAAGAAGATGAATTGGCCACACTTATGCAGCAACTTGTCAGTTATGCGAAAGGCCATCCTTTAGCTATCGAAGTTCTGGGTTCCTATTTGAGAAACAGAACTGTTAGGGAGTGGAAGGATGTACTAAACAAACTTAAAATCTCCCCTGCAGATGGTTTTCAAGGTGTGCTTCAAATTATTCTTAATGGGCTCTTTCCTAATGAGCGGAAAATGTTCCTGGATATCGCATGTTTCTTCAATGGGGATTGTGTAGACAAAGTAGACACTTTTTTGAGAAACAATATCCCAGCTAAAATTGGATGGAAGTCTCTCATGGATAAAAACCTTGTAACTATTGTTGAGAAGAAGATCTCGATGCACCATTCTCTTCAAGAAATGGGGCGCAAAATTGTTCTTGAGGAGTCTGAAAATCCAGGAAATCGCAGCAGGTTATGGAATCACGAGGATGTCAATATTGTCTTGGCAGAAAACAAGGTAAAAAATAAGACAGACAACATTCATAATGTTGTACCAAAGAACTATGTTTACAAATGAGATTTAAATTCCATTTTATATTTGGTTACAGGGAACAGATAAAGTTGAAGGCATGGTCTTAGACTTGTCTAAAACAGACAAGGAGATGTTCAAGTTTAAAGCTTTTTCAAGGGTGCCCAATCTTCGGTTGCTTAAGATCTACCATGCTCATCTTTCTACCTATGAGTACTTTCGAGGAAACAACTCTACCTTTCCCGGAGTAAGCAAGAAAAGGAAGAGGTAACTCTGGGAAACGAAAATGAATAACAAATTCTCCGTGTGTATCAAGTCGAATTGACATTTTTTGTTGAAATGGATAGATCGTTTCTTTATGAGTACCTACCTTTCCATCGGAGAAAATTACATAATTTATCAGTCTCTCCATTCTAATTTGATGACCATTTGGATAGTTCTGATAATTAAGAAAATTGTGGTTAAGCGGTTTTATGGATATACAACACTCATTAAAAAATTCAAATATACAC
>CANYCX010950369.1:0-12568 GCA_948193385.1 Breynia disticha f. nivosa | reverse complement strand
ACAAGTCAAATATCCAAGGAACTATTAGGCCATAACTAGATTTTCAATGTTCTCTCTCCTTCAAATATTCTTTACAACAGAGAATGTTACAATCTGATTACCAAAGCGTATTCTCAGATATTCCTTGACATTTTCAACATGTGCAATAGCTGCATTACATTTTTAGAATTCTATGGATACATTACATGATAACTTACCAAAATCGTCAACTACCTAACAAGAGAGGTCTTTGGTTCAGAACTTGCCATGAAATTGTTGTTGATAGGCTGCCGTTTGCTATTTCAGATTTGAGAAAATCATCACATTATGGTTCATATCGACCATATACTTCCTCCAGTTCAGCCTTCTTTTTTGCCTCCCGCCTTTGCTTAATTCTCTCAACCCTGGCAGCGTAATCAGCCTGGACTTTCTCCATTACAGTACTGAAGCCAGGAATTGTCTTATCCAGTTTCTCGTAAACTCTGGAACTAAGGTTGTAGAACATCCGAAATATTCTCTGGCGACACATAGAAAAGTAAGCTACATTAGTCGCAATATACAGACAGCCTTCTGAATGCCAACAATAAACTATTCATTTTCCCCACAAATTCTAAATTCGCCCCAGAGTTCCATAACCATAGGAAGAAAGAGAAAACATTAGTGATGGTCTGATTGGAAGATGCGATACAGTACCTTAACATCCTTGTTCCAGCGCCTGATGTACGGAGGACCTGTGTGGTATGAGCCAAGAGGTTCACGGTACCATTTTCCACCATATGTTATTTGATCCATTGCTTGCTCCACACTGAGGACCTCCCATGGCCTTAAACCAGGAATGACTTTTTCCAGCTGGATCCTGAAAATTAAGTTAATATTTTGATTCAATTCACCATTCTGATGGATATGCAACGGTCAGGCCATATGGGTAGTTTCATTATCAAACAGCTAATATGTTGTCAGCACAGTACCTAACATCTTTAGGAATATATTTATTTGGCATGTGATCCTCTTCCAAAATAGGAGTCAGTTCTGAGCCTCCAGCCCAAAGAAACAGAGCATGGCTAGGAATTCTAACCCCCGGCCAAATACCATCATTAGCTTCCAGCACAGCTAAGTCACGCCTTCTGCTCTCATAAGCCTCTTCTTGCAGCTGCTTATATGTTTTTGGCTCAAGGCCCTTCAATGGAACCCATGGAGGGATTCCTTTCTGCAATTTGTGAAGCAAAGCTGTTGCTGCTGCACCAAGCCTAACTGATGACAAGACGATAAAGTTTCAATCAACATGACAACACAGGAGATACAATTTATTTAGAACACAAATTCTTCCATAAAGAAATAAAATAGATGGCAAAGGCACTATATATTGTGTTGATCCTAAATATCAAACAAAAATATAATTAAAAAAGTGACATAGAAATGAAAAAACAAAAAATGAGTTTTGTCATTTCTATGATTACTTTTTCAACGGTGAGGTTGTCTCCATACACTGGAGCTCCTTCTTCATTTAATCATTTAGCTAATGCTATTATTAGAGTTAATAAGGGCTACAATTTGTTTATAATAAAAGTTCTTCCCTAAAGAAATAAAATATATTCCAAAGACAATAGATATATAAAGCACTTACTGCACAATGGCAATTAACTGAAGAGACCAGTTGACAGCCCAATATTTCAAATTCACATGAATATAAAGAGGCAAACTTTCTTTGACCACATAGCAATGCTAATCGTAACTAAGGCTATATCCTCATTTTTTCTTGATCATAAGATAAACATTTAAAACAGTTAAATAAGACCGGATAAATTGTAATGGCAGAACATAGACCAAACAAATACATCTTAAGATACATAAAACCAATGATTGTACACCCAACAATTTCGTCATTCCACAAATAATACGCCATTCATCCCAAATTGATTGACAATGTTGAACAATCATGGCATTAAGAAACTAGTGGTTAACTTAGTTATAAGTGATAGTTATTATGTGGTTTTGCAATATGTCATTAATTTGACAATGTTAAAAATGAGTTCTAAACAATTAATGATATGTATAAAAATAGAAAGTTCTATATATATTTAGACAACATATTTAAAAATGTTGATTATCAATTTGGGACGGAAGAAGTGATTAGGTACATACTACATCTTACAAAAGAGTAGGATTAACCCTTCAAACTTCTAGATAGTAACAGTTTAAGTGTTCCTTCTGTTATCTTTGCTCTACTGGTAGTGTCTGGTACGCCGATAGCCATACAAGATTCTCACCAATCAATTCAAAACTATTCACTATTCAAATTCAAACTCACTTCACCATTCACTGAAATGGAACACCAAAGCTAGGCAAATTCAAACTTCATATACCTTCCCAAGTGGCAATTGCTTTTTCCATGCCATAAATCATATGTATTGGCGCCCATTCATCCATATCTTCCATCCACAAGAAAGTATCTTTGTCAATAATCCCTCCACCCCACGCAGTCTTGAGCTGTATCAGCTCCATCGGCCCTCGCGTCCTCCCCAGCCTATCCTTGTAATAAAACCCACCACTCCTCATAATAACTACAAACACAAAACAATCACAATCTTGTTTGTTTGTTATCATTCAAAAAATGTACTATCTGCTATACACAATCGATCAAAATCTACATTTCACTAATAAATCAACAATCACATAAGCCTTAATACAAGAAACACACAAAATTCTACCATTTGCCACATGCTATCAACTAAAATCATCACTTCACTTAAAACCAGCAATCTCACTAGCACATTACAAAAACCACAACCAAAACACAGAAACTCGAAAACTTACAGTCATAATATCTCCTCTCCAACATCTTAAAACCAATAGCCTGAGCAACATCAATAGGTCTACCGGGCGGATAAGGCCTTTGTCTAAAGCCCCAAAGGCCGAAAAAGAACTGCTTAGCAAAATCCCAAAACTTATCATCACTCTCCCTCTTCGACTTAATAGCCTTTCTAGGCATCAGCCTCCCATCAGGACCAACCACATTAGGCACTGCCTGCCACAGCTTCCTATCCTCCCACCGATACGGAAGCTTGTTCGCTTTGAGCTCCATTTCATTAATGCAATCATCAATCTCAATCACTCTCTCCAGGAAATTCACCACAGGACTCTTCCTAAACTCTTCCCACCACTTTTCATTCTCTTTAACTTCCTCCTCGGATGGGTTTTCTTTGGTTTCGAAAAAAGGGTCTTCATTTAGGATTTTTTCGACCTGTGGAGTGTAGCGATGGTCGGGGAGGTGTTCGTTTTCCCAGAAGAATTGATCGAGCATTTGCTCGTAAGGACCCGGCTTTTCGGGTTGAGGTTTTGGAGGATTCGAGGAGGAGAGAGAGGCAAAAGGAGGAGAGCGGTGTGAGGGAGAGAAAGAAGTGGAGAGGAGGAGGTTGATGGGTTGAAGTGGGTTTGGTGGTTTGTTGAACCAATTTTCGAAGAAGTTGAAGTTGAGAGTGGACATTGTGGGGTTCTGGAGAGTGAGTGTGCGCGCAGTGTAGTTTAGGGGAAAGAGGAGAGGAAGAAGACGGCTGCGAATGCGATAAATTCAACTTCTGGGTTTAGGAGATAAGGATGAGTAAGCAATGAGCCGAAAAGGGCTTTGTAATTACCCACCCAAGTTCTCGACTCGTAAAGTTGAAGTTACTCCATTGTTGTGGTCACTCAATTTTTCAAGTTGTTCCACTAAATTATTGTGTCTAAATGTCTAATTGAAGTAGTTTTGCTTAACCAATTGAATTGAATTAATCATTAATACAACTTTCAAAAAAATAACTTATTGTTATTTTTTGGTTAATTGTTTTTTTTCACCAAAATAAAAGAACTGCACGTATTTAAACGAATTAAAAACTTTTTTGATCAATTAACGGTCCATTCGATTAATTAACCAAACTTTTGGACGATGTTGGTCGCTTCCAAGCTTGTTGGTTTCGTCCAAGAATTAAGATTTGTCAACAAAAACAAAAGGTATTGGGTGTAAATGTGTATTTGTATTAATTCAATTTTGAAATTATTTAGAATAAAATGAATGCTTTTGTTTTGTTTTTGTGAATTGTTATTTGATTAGATTAAATTTGGGTGATGTTCATACTTGTGTTGTTTGTTATGCTTATTGATTTATTGAGGCATATTTAAGAACACTGCACAGTATTAATAGGTTCATGTGAAATTAACCTCCAGGGTTAGTCTAGTGGTAATAACAAAGCATTCGTATCCTGATGATTACAGTTTCAGATTCCTGGTAGTCCTCTTAGGTTAAGACATATATAGGTACCACCGTAAGGGCTCTCTGAGTCCAGTGACTTTTTCTAACCTTAAACTAGGGTACCATCCCCTCGCCTTAAATTTTTGTAATAAAAAAGGTTAATGTGAAATTACAGCAATCGATTAGTAATTGATTCATGTGCAACTCATAATTGACTTATCAATATTTTGACTTTTTTTTTTGCACTATATGATAAAATGGAATTGATTTGTTGAATTGGTAATTATGGGGTATTAATGGCAGCGTAAATTTGTGTAATAAAAATTGATTTGTGTTAGTATAGCACATGTAATTTTGTGCTTGGAAGTGATTAATTTTATTATAACACGAGTAATTTATGTTATTATTGAAGTGGAACTGATTTGTGCTATTATAGCATGGAATGCAACCCCAGGCCTTCTGCCCTCTTCTATTGACCGTCAATGTAAAGATCAAAATACATTTTCAACCTCACACAATCTGACACACAGTTTAGACATAAGTGTCTTAACTCGTGTAAGTTTACTATACAGATCAATATACATTTTTAACAAAGGGGAACCTCACATGGCAGATTATAGGGCACTTCATGTCTTGAGCTTTGTGTTTGAATGCACATTTAAATTTGTACCTTTTAGTGCCTACATTTTTCCTATGCTCTACACACCCTTTGACGCCTCTAATGCAAAATGTATTACGATGCATAAAATGGACTCGATTATATATTATCAATGATCAACATCTCAATTATCACATGGGATTATTTCAACACACCATATTGTCATTAAGTGTATACATATAAATGTCAATCATTGCATTTTCCACAATAACAACAACTCATCAACGACATTCAAAATAAGATTCATCATGTACTATAATTTAACCCTTATCATAATATCATTACACAAACTCATGCTAATTCAGTAAAACAAACATTCAAACAACCAATCACAGTACCACACAATTTAGCCAAAATAGTTAACCATGTAAGATACAATCAATATTTACGTAAGTTTTGGAATATATACTTACCTCGATACCGAAGAACTATACACATTCCTCTGACAACTGTTCAAATTCCCCCTTCAATTTTTTTGCTTCCTATACAATTTCACATTATTTTCTACATTTCTCCCAATTTCATAAAATTCAATTCTTTTTAGGTTTGCAACCAATCCTTTTCAGCTAATTCATTCGACTATCCATTAATTTTTACCACTTCCTCTTACTTACATTACTCCCAAAAACATCTATCCACTTCTTATTAATCCTAATCCATTAAAAATCATAATTTTTTCACTCTACAACCTACATTTTCACGTCCTAACTTAGCACATAAGCTATTTGCTTAGCTACAACTTATGGTTCAACAATCAAAACCCTCATAACTTATAAAATATGAAATTTCATGTATGGAGGAGGTTCTTACCTTGCTTTTAGCTTTCTACAAGCTAAAAACACCCTAGATGTATGATTGGGGTTGATTTTAAGTGGGAAAGGTAGGGTTTTTGCCCTTGCTTTGTGAGAAAGTAATGGGAGTGTATGGGTTGAGTGTGTGTGTGTTTGTTGTATTAAGGGTAAAAATGATAGAGCAAATCATATGATTATTTTATTAGGTGTTCTGAAGCTATAAAGTTTGACATATAATTTTGCATAAATCGTGTTCTAGATTGTGTACTTATTCTATTTCTCCTTTTGCTATTTTAACACGCATGATGTTGCACGGTTTGGCATACGATTTGCATAAATCGTGTTGCAAGCCATGTAATGTCTTTGATTCTACATTTTAACGAATTAACTTCACATAGTTTGACACACAATTTGCATGAGCCATGTTGCAAACCAAGTAATGCCTCTAATTTTCTATTTTAACCATGTTCATTCATCACACAACTTATTATTTATTTCACCAACTTTCCGAGAGTTTAATTTATTTTTTTCACCTATTTATTTTTTTTGGGTGCAACATGATCACATGGTCTAACTATTCTGTGTTTATCTATACTCAATAAAAAAGTGGAACACCTCCTATCGAGCATAGCTTGCAACACATTGTTGCCATGCTGCATTTTAATTTGTGTTCAATAATAAAGTTGACTTTTCCCAAAAAGTGCAAGTTCTGCAGTAGATATGAGTGTCCAATGTTGTCCATAAATGTAAAAACCCAATCTTAATTTTTCTCACGACAATTGATCTTTTATGCATGAATTTGTTTGTTTTAGAGAAGAATCCATAATAACTTGAGAAGTGTTTACCATTAGAAAACAATGTTGGTAAATTTTAATACGAGAACTCAAAGAGAGGGGACTCAAATCTCAATGAGCCCAACATTTTACAATGGAGACCCATTATCGGTTCTTGGGTAAAGTTTTAACCCTCCATTGTAACAAAAAAAAATAGGGCAACGGTTTTTTTTCAATGAAGGGGCAACATAATATTTTTTTTTGGTCAAGCCCCGGTATCCTCGATCCACTGGGCCGAGACTAATCCGGTTCGGGAAGGAGTCGGGGGTTAAAGTTCATTTCCCTTCCAATCGACGTTGCGGGGGATCGAACCGTGGTCCGCCCTACCAAGTTCAGCCCCTATTACCACTGAACCAAGAGGTCGTTGGTGAAGGGGCAACATACAACATAATATGATGATAGGAGATGGGTAGTTGTTGTTGTGCATGGGATGTTGTTGTCGCTAAAGTGTGAAGGAAAAACACTGGTGTGGCTGATGTCCTAGCAAAGAAGGTTCTTTCGTTACCACAAGGGGTTCAATTCCTCGACAATGCCCCGGTGGAGTTAATCCAGCTACTGGAGTTTGATAGCGTAGGGACTCACCCCTGGTCTATGTAGATATATTAGGCCCGTGGCCTCCTCTTCATCAAAAAATATAATATGAGGATAGGAGATGGGTGGAGTTCAGCAGAAATTGTTCAAATATTCGATATCCACACCATTCAAATTTCAAATTGAGTCGGATCGGGTGACCACGCATTTGTTTGTCCTCCTAAATTTTTTCTAAGTAGTCAAGAAAACGGTGAACTCAGTTGAGAAAGTTTTCATTAGCCGACTTTTACTCTCTCACATCGATGTTCATTCCATGAATGAACGACTACATACCCTTTCCAATATCCAGCTGATTTGAGGTACCTCAACAATCTCTCACATCCTTACTGATTATCTCTAGGATCTACGAGACACAACACTCCGGTTAAGCTCAATGATTATTGAAGTAAGAGAAGCTATCAAGTATGCGTACATAGAAGGTCATCACAATGGCAAAATGGACCATGGAATCACCGAAAGCTTGCGAATCTTAAGACGCAAGTTGATGGATCTTGATTCTTGTGTAATAAGGCACCATTACAGATTAGCATAATCTTCATTTGCCAGCTTTTCTGTAATAAGTAGGCTTTCATGGTAGGGTCGAAAACACAAACTGAAGACAGTGAGAAAAAGTTGAAATTAGATAAAATAAAAGAAAGTGGTAGTTATATAGTATGAAATCATTGAAGCACATATAAATAAAGTGGCCCAAGACTGTAAAGGACAGTTACCACCAAGTTATTAATTCCCAGTAAGAGAAATCTACAGATTGAATTGAAATGGCTTCACATACTCCATTCTTAAGTTTCCTTCTTGTCACTTTCATGGTGTTCTTGGTCAGAACTCCTTCAAGTGGTGAAAGGGTTACTCTTTCTCTGTATTATGAAACTCTGTGTCCGTACTGTGCGAATTTCATTGTGAACCATTTGGTGAAGTTGTTCGATACTGGCCTCATCTCCATTGTCAATCTTAGGTTGATCCCTTGGGGCAATGCTTATATTCAATCTGATGGCTCGTTTGTTTGCCAGGTTTCTTCATTTCCGTATCTCAATTGCTTTCTTTTGTGCTTGTATCTGATCCAAGTGAGCCCCCCAGATTCAACTTTCAGAATCCAACTCTCAATGTTTTAGTAATTATTTTTACTCCATACGAATGAGCTAGAAGATCACAGTTGAATTTATGAAACTTGAATAAACCTTCAGTTTTATTTATGTTGGTTCTGTGGTAATCAACTTGATTTGGAGTGTTCTTGTTGGATTGTGAATGTTGCAGCATGGACCAGATGAATGCTCCATGAATGCAATAGAAGCCTGCACCATCACCATTTACCCTGATGTGGTAAGTCAATTCACTCTTCTACCTTTGTGCCGATCATGTAATTAGTAAGCTTATTAAGCAGATGTATGCTATTATTGATTGTTTACTGATGATGCAGAACAGACATTTCAGATTTATAAACTGTGTTGAAAGTCTGATTTTGGAAAACAAGTTCAATGAGTGGGTGAATTGTTTTGAAATGTCTGGATTGGGAAAGGTACCTATTGACTGCTACACAGGTGGATATGGAAAAGTGGTTAGTGACTTCCTCAACAACATTCTCATCAAACTATGTTTAAATCTTGTTCTTCTTCTAGACTTGTCAGCTGTAGTTGATATCTGGTTAAATGCAGCTTGAACAAAAATATGCAGCCGAGACTGCGCAGCTCAATCCACCACACAGATTCGTGCCATGGGTGCTCGTGAATAATCAGCCATTAAAAGAGGTCAGTCCAAGATTGGGAAAGATTCCTCTGCTTGCCACTGTTATTGTTGTTTCTTTGTCTGAAAATGATGAACTTTGTGGATACAGGACTACCTTAATTTCATAAGCTATATTTGTAAGGCTTACAAGGGGGCGTCATTGCCTGAAGCATGTAAATCACATCATTTAGACTACAACTCAGTGAAGGAAGAAAATGGAACCAACCAAGTTTGCTATGTGGATGAAAAGAGGAACTTCACATTGGCAGGAAACCTTCATATCAAACCATGACTGATGCACTCTGACTAATTTAGCAGGACTTGTAATATAGGTTTTGTGTTTACCTCATATAGTGATAATGGCAATTAAATTTTCCATTTGTATAATTCAGTTTGGTGAACACTATTTAGCTTTGACTGGAAATTTAGCACTCACCCTTTAGAGCTGAAAATGACTCCAATCTTATCAGACGACAAAGAATGTTTGTAAATGGTGATTATATACTCACTATTCCAGTGTGAAAGCTTCCTTGTTCAGTGTGTCATTCATAACTGCATTAGCATTGATCTTCATTTCTTCTCCATTGGATGTTGCTTCTGAATTAGATTTGAGTTCGCACAGAGTCAATCTGTCGGTTTACTATGAAGCTCTGTGTCCATCTTGTGAGACTTTCATCGTAAAGGATTTGATGATTGTCTTCAATAATGATCTCATAAACATCATTAACCTCAGAATGGTGCCTTGGAGAAATGCTTAAATCAACAAAGCTTACAATACCATCGTCTGGCAGGTTACAGTCAGTAATTTATCTTATACTATTTTCCTGTCCTACTCCTCTTACGGTGTGTACTCAAATGCTTTCGCAAATTCTCTGTGATTCCACCCAGACCGATGGATGTGAAGAAATTAATGGCAAACCTTGTGTTCTTCGGGTTATCTCTTGGGAAATCGACCCAAATGAATCTTGCATTACAGGGTCGCTGCCCCAAAAGAGACTCTGGTAACAACTGATGTAGGACAGCCAAGTGTCATTCAATAGCTAAAACCTTGCTTAAATCATTTGAAGTCAAAATTCACAGTACAAATCACAACATGAAGAGAATCTTGATGAAAATACGCTAAGAGGATGTTGTGTCTTCTTCTGTCGGACGAATACATGCCAAGACATGCCCAGGCAAAGCATTACGCAACTTACTTGTTTCAAGTCGATGACATTGAATATTGTTGCACAAAGGAATTATCCTGATGCACTTTGTTTATCATGCAGAAGCGCTGCCCCTTAAAAGACCGTATTAACTACGACAAGTCCTCTCTTGACCTCAAGATTCTAAAAGCATTAGACACAACTCCATCTGCAAAGAGAAGGAAAGGTAATAATTTTCCAAGCATAACAAACAAAAATAGCATGAAGCAGCAACGATTTTAGATTGATCTCGTAAACTTCTGATTTGGATAGTGGAACCAAAGTCATATGTGGCAACAAGCCTATGGCAAACATCAAAGGCTGTTTCAGCAGTAATGATCTGCGTAAGTAGGTTTCCTAAAACTGAACAGATAATCCAAATTAGAACAAGTTGTTTCCGTTGGAACCATGTTGCAACGCGAGGATTGGGCTGCTCATTGATGATGGCTGGTGGACGTGGTGTGGTGCCATCAACTTGGTCGATCAGATTATAAACACAGAGTATAAACACCATAAAAGCATTATGGTTTTCAAAGCATTTTCATTAAATATGTGCAGCAGATTTATAAAAGTGAATAATTAAAATTAGAAAAAGAAATAAACTTTTAATAAGCAATGTCAAAAGGTATATTTAGACTTCGAATTTCGTAAGATTTCTTATGAACCCAATCTGACTATTTAAGTTTCAATAAGGTATTGTTAGACTGTAAAAACTTCTAAATTATATTCGTTATCCTCTCGTTTTAATTAATGTATAATCTTAGATTGATTAATTAAAATCTTTTTTAGGTTAAAACCTTCATTCTTACATTAATCATTCTATGAGTTTCCTTATTAACTTCAACACTAATCTGGAATATTTATGCGATTATATCTCTAGAGATACACGGTTTGAGGCACGACTTAAGGAAGCCATATTCCAAACCATGTACGTCCAAACTTGTTCGAATTTCTATGGTTTTGCTCCGAAATAATCTATTATACTAAAGATGAAGTAGAGGTCTAGAGCTGACATTTGGTTTTACAATTGAGTGAAATATGACAATTAATTATAAAATATATATTTAATAATTTAGTAATAAGTGTTTGAATAAATTTATAATTTCACAAGATAATGCTTAAATAATGATGGTGATAATTCTTTTACGTAACAATCGTTAAATTAACATATAATAAGTTTATAATTTCACAAGATAATACTTAGATAATGATAGTAATAATTTTTTTTATGTAGTAATTGTTAAATTTAAATATATATACTCTTGATGTTTTATAATTAGGGGTGTAAATAAGCGTGCGGCTCGACTTTCGGTTCGGTAAGAGCTCATCCGTGATTCGGCTCATTTGTAAAAGTTTAAACAAAAATTTAGGCTCGCTCTATAAACGAGTCGAGCTTGAACACTCAAAAGCTTGGCTTGACAAAGCTCGTGAACAAGCTTGTTCAAGTGTTCATGATCAAACTCATTTAAGTGTTCGTGAACAGACTTGTTTAAGTGTTCGTGAACACGATCGTTTAAGTGTTCGTAAACAAACTCGTTTATTTCATAATACATGTGTGACATAATTAATAATTTATTTTATAGCTTATAGTCTTATATATACATAGTTTGTAAAACATTGTTTCAAATAATAAATTATAGAGTTATAGTCTTATATATATGTCTACATAATATTTTGAATGTTCTAAATTATTTTTAAATATTTTAAATAATAAAATAAATACATGTTGTATAGTTAATAATTTATCTTGTAACTTACAGAGTTATAGTGTTATACATAGATCTATGTTTTAAATTATTTTTAAATCTTTTAAATTATAAAATAAATAAATGTTGTATTTAATGTATAGTTAATAATTTATCTTGTAACTTATAGAGTTTATACATATGTTTGTATAATAATTTGAGCTCTCTGAATTATTTTTAAATATTTTAAATAATAAAATAGATACATGTCTTATTTTGTGTATAGTTACTAATTTATCTTATAACTTACATAGCTATAGCCTTATATATATGTCTATATAATAATTTAAATATTTTAAAGTATCTTTAGATCTTTTAAATAATAAAATAAATATTTGTTGTATTTAATGTATAGTTAATAATTTAGATTGCAACTTATAAAGCTATAATGTATATATAATAATTTGAGTGTTTTGAATTATTTTTAGATCTTTTAAATAATAAAATAAATAAATGTTGTATTTTAATGTATAATTAATAACGAGTTGTGGTTTGTAATTATATTATGTTTGTAAACAAGCTCGTTAAACTCGTGAACAATATTTTTTATGAGCTCGTAATAAACTTGTGAACATGCTCATTTAAAAACTCGTTTAAGATGCTCATCTTAGGCTCGTAAACAGAGGTTCATTTTTGGCTCGTGAACAGGCTCGTTAACTCGCGAGCTTTAAATGAGCTAAGTTGAAACAAGAATTTACACTCGATAAAAAGCTCGGCTCAAGCTTGAACTCGTGAAATTTTAACATGCCGAGCTTGAACATTCCAAAATTTAGATCGGCCGGCTCGGTTATAGCCCTAATCATCAACACAAGCATTATATTATCTCAAATAAATTAAAGTCAC